>CAUYRB010019000.1:0-61056 GCA_963574695.1 Propithecus perrieri | reverse complement strand
CCCATCTCTACCAAAAATAGAAAGAAATTAATCGGACAGCTAAAAATATATATAGAAAAAAATTAGCTGGGCATGGTGGCGCGTGCCTGTAGTCCCAGCTACTCGGGAAGCTGAGGCAGGAGGATCGCTTGAGCCCAGGAGTTTGAGGTTGCTGTGAGCTATGATGACGCCACGGCACTCTAGCCCGGGCAACACAGTGAGACTCTGTCTCAAAATAAATAAATAAATAAATAAATAATTGAATGGTGATAGCACATGACAAGAATCAAGAACAAAGTCAAAGAGAGTGGAAAGAGAAACTATATGGAGCTAGAAAAGCATATATTGTAGTCTACAATCATGCAATAGTCCAACTTGGTAGAAGCCCATGCAATGAGAAGTTGTAAATAATTAAATTATAAATACACTTTAGAATCAGATCATTCAATAAAAAAACAAATAAAGACAACAGAGAAAGAAATAAGAGAAAATGAACAAATATATAATATAAAATGAGATCATATTAAGTGCTACAAAATAAAAATAAGGCAGGGTCAGAAGATAAAGAGAGAAGAGGGATATTATTTTAGGCTGAGCAAAGAAGGACAGCTCTTCAAGAAGAGATACTGAGCAGAGCTCTAAATGGTGTGAAGAAGTGGGCTATTTAGATATCGATGTAAGATTGTCAGGCTTAAAGGAGAAGAAGGGAAGAGGCAGGAGCAGACTTCGTGCCTTCAAGGAACAGCAAGGAGCCCAGAATGGATAAGAAACAGGGAGCAAAGACCAAGGAGTCAAACATGAATCAGAGAGATAGGCAGAGGCCAGAACAGGTATGCCATGGGAGAGACTCTGGGTAAGGGGTAAAGGAAAACCATTTCAATGTTTAAAGCAGATCTTATTGATGTTTTAAAAGGATATCTGGCTACTGTGCAACAATAGATTATAGGGTGTTAGTGATCACCAAGGCTGGAAGCAGGGGGACCCAAAAAGAGTACTATTAATAAAAACTAAGTGCTCAGTATACCTAGCTGATTTTAGCATCCATTTACAGAAGAATAAAAGAGCAATTCGGAAAATGTCTCCTTTTCCCATTCACTTCCTTTGACCTCCAGAGGGTTTGCACAACTACTTCCACTTACTTACATTTACTTACAAGACACTAGCAAACATTTCAAGCAAAAGGGGACAGGGACCCTTTAGCAACTCCTGACAACACTCTTTTACTCTGACCCAAACCAGGAAGTCTGGGAGCTTTTCACTCTTCGAGCTGTACCCATGCGTCTTTATAAGTCACGCGTACCTAACAAGAGGTAGGCACTGGCCTGACTTTTCAGACCCACACTATCTGGGATAAACCCTGTGAAATATGCAGCTGGAGAAAGCAGAGTACATAATAGAGGAGACTTGCAGGTTGCAGAAGTTTGAATTGTCACAACTGGTCCTGCACAGAAACCAAGCTTAAATGGCTCATCATCAAGTCATTTAGAAGGTACATTAAACTGGAAATGCCAGATTTAGCAACTAATACAGAAAAATTTGAATTTGAGATGAACAATGAGTAACTTTTAGTATAAATATATCCCATGCAATATTTGAGACATACTTATACTAACAAAAATATTCATTGTTTATCTCAAATACAAAATTTTACTGTGTACCCTGTATTTTATCTGGCAACCCTAATCGTAAGTTCATACTTTTCAAAAAAGACTTAGTGTCATGTATATTGACCTAATTCCATACTATTTTTCAACAAAATAAAAATGCAGATAATATATATTCTGCATTCATTATTCTTCTGCAAATAGAAATCGATGCACCCTTAAAGTTTCTCTACTTCTGTAGAAAACTCCTTCTAAAAACATATTTCATTATATTATAATTTTATATTATAGTTGAACTAGGGAGATTTTCTTGGATCTTCTGAAATAGAGCCAATAGCCAATTTTGCTTGTATGAGAAAGTCTTTATTTCTTCTTCAGTTTTGAAGGATACTTTCACGGTATATAGAATTATATGCTGGCAGGGTTTTTTTCGTTTTTTTTTTTTTTTCTTTGAATGTTTTATAACGATTTCACTCCACTCTTTTCTTGTGTGAATGGTTTCTGATAAGAAGTCTGCTGTAATTCTCATCTTTGTTCCTCTATGAGTAAACTGGTTTTCTTTCCAAGACTTTCTCTTTACCTTTATTTTTGCAGTTTGAATATAACATTCCTTAGGGGTTTATTTCATTTTGTTTAGGGTCTCTATTCTGTTGGGGTTTTCTGAGCTTTTAGATCTGGTTTAGTGTCTGCCTTAAATTTTAAACATTTCTCAGCCATTATTACTACAAATACAGTACCCATCCCAGTCCCCCACCCCCCCATCCACAGGGCATTTGTTCCAAGACCCCAAGTGGATGCCTAAAACTGCAGATAGTACTGAATCCTATCTATACTATGTTTTTCCTATATGTACATACCTATAATTAAATTTAATTTATAAATTAGGCACAGCAGAAGATCAACAACAATAAAATAGAACAATTAAAACAATATAATAAAAACTACATGAATGTGGTGTCTCTCTCTTTCTTAAATATCTTATTGTACTTTACTCACCCATTTTCAGACTGCAGTTGGATGCAGGTAACTGAAATCACAGAAAGTGAAACCATAGATTGGGGGATTACTATGGTATATTTTCTGCTCTGTTATTTCTTTCTTCTTCTGATATTCCAATTATGCATAAGTTATACCTTTTGAAATTGACCCCTACTTCCTGGATGTATTGTTTTGTTTTAATTCCTTTTTTCTTTGTGTTCCAGCTTGGAAAGTTTCTATTAATATATCTTCAAATTAATTAATTCTTCCCTTGGCTATATTAAATCCACTGATGAGTCTATTTAAGGCTCTTTATTACCATTACTATCTATTTGATTTCTATCATGTTCTTTTGATCTTTCTTTATGGTTTCCATCTCTCTTAAGTATTGTTTTATTACAGATATATTTATCAATTATCTTTCAATCTAATAAATTGATTCCAATTTCTGAAGTCCTCTCTGCATATTATCATGCCTAGAACTACTGCCCCAAAGTATAACTATATGTTGTGACAACCACTAGCATTATCTAAACTCAGTGTCTATCTGGACTCTTTCTTCGATTTTAAATTCCTTGGTGGCTTGGCACATCCCACCATTACCCCAGTTGTGCTTATAAGAGAGTAATCAGGGGAAAGTTTTCATAAGTGATGACATTAATGTGAATTTTAAAGTGGGGATAGACTTTTAATAGACATTTTCTTGCACCATATGAAACCATATAGCATTTTCTAGGTAAAAAAATAACTAAATAATCCTAATTTCACCTAGTTATACCTTATGAAATAGAATGACAGAAACTTCCCTCATGAGTGCTAAGACAAGGAGAAGTAAGTGCATGAGTGAGAAAACATTTATGGTTTAGAAAAAAAAGAAATATATTGTACATTGTCACAGAAGTGCTTTTGAATAGAATTTTAAAAGACTTGTCAGAGTTATTCTAAAAGTAATCAAAGGTCATCCAGGCAACTGGAACTATGAAATTTACCATTATTCCTGAAATAATTATATATCATCACAAATAAATTCAAGAACCTGAAATTGGGTGTAAGTGACTAAGCCGTGACTATTGAGATTATAAAATTCTGTAGTAAAGTCAATTAATATAGAAATATAGTAATTTCTTGAGCACTAGTATACACAAAGTTATCTACCCTATTTTTATTGACATTTAAAGCATAATGTAGTATGGATGATAATTGTCTCTCAATAATCATTTTAGGAATTATCCTAGGTACTTGGAAACAGGTATCCAAGACAATAGATGATAGATAGACAAATACAGAGGTGCAATCTTTGCACACACACAAATATAAAATAGAGAAATTCTGAGTCATCACCACTCAGATATATGCAAACATGGAGATCACTTTATTCTGGGTGGCTCTAAATACCTATTCTTCCGTGCCAAAGAGCAAACTAATTTAGTTCTACCAGGTACTCACAGTCTAGTCCAAAAATATTTTAGTCTGGAAAAAAATTAGAAATTCAGTGATGATTCTGTTTCAATCTTCAGTTCAAGTCTTTCTATTACTCATGTTTTCATCCCTTAATTTTCCTCCTGGTCTTATGCTTAATTTAAAAGAATTCATTTGTGCCATTTTGAAAGTTGCTGAAAGGAAAGGAAATCAATTAACTTGAGTCAGGATCTGTCTATGAAAATGGGTAGTTATGTGGCTGGCTCAGGGTAAACCCTCTGCCAGCTGAAAATGTGTTGTCTTGACTGGTCTTGTCAAGGTGTTGCCTCCATCATAAAGTATATTCGAGAATCTTCAGGTAAGCTGCTCACTATCCTTTACACAAACTCAGATGATAGAAACTCTGATGAGGGAGGTGTCTTGGGCTCCTTTAGTAGGCTTTTATAGTGGAATGGGAAGTTTCTATCAAACATAACTCTGGCCCAGCTATCTCTCCCAGTGTCTTCTCAAAATTACAGGGAACCTACAGGTGGTCCACCACTTACTATTTGTCTGGCCATGGGCTGGTGACTTGTCCTCTCTGCACCTCAGTTCTGGCATTGGTCATAATTTAAAGAGTTAAAAAAATGTTTCACTATTGTTTTCAACTGTGACCTCTCCCAAGAATAACCGGGCACTTTCCTGCTAACTCTTAGCAGAGGATGCATTAGAAAGAAGATGTATTATGAATCCTCCATTGTTAAAAATAGAGAACATTAGAAATAGCTTTTCAGAGTCAGCTCAGCATAGCATTGGAATTTTTAGTATTTCTAAGAAAGAAGAAATGTGTCAACATCATCTTCACTAGCATAAGGTTAAAGAGATCATTCTAGTCTGCAATCCCAGAGTTAAGAGGTTAAGAGCATGAGTTCATGGATCACTTGTCATTGAATCTTGTTCCATTACCTATTGTATGCCTTTTCAAATAAGTTAAATTCTCAAATATTCAAGTTTAGCCATCTATATAGTGGGGTTATTAAAGGTAACTTAGTCACAAGGTTTTTGAAATGAATTTATAAGTTAATTTATGTAAAATGCTTAGAAAAATGCTTGACACATAGAAAATGTTAAATAATAGCTTTTTCAACATTATATAAAAGGAAGTATCTTAAATATCTTCACTAATTACACAAAACATACCAACAATGATCTGGTGGAGAAATTAAATACACCATATGAATTATGGAACAACTTAAGAGTAGGCAGCAACATCTATATGACATTTAGGTTTACACCAAAAGAGGGGGTCTTATTTATTAAGCCTAAATATCCACTTTTTCCAGTTAAGCATTGAAAGGGGCAGTTAATATTGTATGTTAAGTCACATTATGAATTATAGGGAGCTAAACATATTACTAATTACATATTACTACATAATTTGATTGATTATTATAGATTATTAATACTAGTAGTATGAAATTTATTCTAAATAATTGTTTCTTGGATTGCATATTAAATATAACATGTGAAAATCAAGGTCTAAATATACCTTTGAACTTTAGAAGAAATTAACATATTGTAAGATAAAAGGTTTAGTTTTCAATGAAAGTAGATTCAGTTTTGTCAGAACAGTATATAAAATGATGCCTTAAATTAACTATGAGAATTTTTAATTATAGACAAACTTGATTTCCTATGAATATTTAAAAGAAAGAAAGGGAGAGAAGGAAGAACAAAAAGAGGAAAAAAGAATACTAAGCAGTAGAACATTTTTACTTAAACTCTATTTTTTAATCTCTAAGACAGCAGTAGAATTTATTGGCTTCAAAATATGACTATATTCAATTACACTGTTTGTACCTGATAAGTATTTATTAATCATGTCTGTAGAATTAACATTTAGTTACCAATCCATTAGATTCAGCCCAGGCCAAACTCTTCACTATCTTTCTTTGTGAAGATTTAAAGAAATGACAGGCACAACAATCCCATCAGAGCCCATCCACAAGACATAGTTGATCAAATGCAAGCCAATTCCCTATAGGTTTTGGTTTTCCTTTTTCTTTTTTTTTTTTTTCCATCCTAGAAGGGATTAATTGTGTCAAAATTTATTTCTGATCTCCTGATACTGAGAAACAGGAAAGAAATAGCAGTTTTTGTTTTGTTTTGTCATAAAAAGATTTGGGAATATATAAAACTTCCAATTTTCATTTTATAAGCTTTGAATTTTGGGTTATAAAAGCATAGCTTCCCCATTATCTTTATCTTAGACACATATTCAGTTGACCAATCAATAGTATGAACTATACAAAATTGGTTAACTATTTTCTCAAATTTGAAGTTGTTGACATTCTGAAAATGTTGAATCCTGACCAATTAAATTACCTTTAAAAATGGAGATTCCATTTTGATTATTAGTGTTAATGAGCTCAATATAAAGTAAAATACAGATTTGATTAGATCTGAAGAAAACGTCATTTTTACTCTGCCTACAAAAATAATTTCAAGATATCTTTTCCTATGAAGCAAAAATTATTTTTAATAAATTTTACAAATTCTAATACATTCTAAAACAAAGACGTCAATCAATACCACAAAGAATTAACATGGTAATCCTGGCTAGGGGCAACTAGCTCAATTACAGGAATAAAGCAACAACCTATATTAAGGAAAAAGCCAGTTGTTCGGGTAAAGAAAGGCAATTTCTCCCTTTGAGTGAAGCAGCAGCTTCTCCGTTCCAAATACTTGTTGTTGTGGAGGACTGTTGGAATGTTGGAATGTGGAATGTAGATAAATCTTCACTTTTTCACAAGAAACTGGAAACCAATAATTTCCCTGCTTTTTAATGTTGGCAATAATTCTAAAGAATTTTAATTATGATTCAGGACAAACAAAATATCTCTGTAGGCCAAATTAAGCCAGCTGGTGACCAGTTGGTGAGTCCACACCAACACTCATCATATTTTGCTGCCTCTGCAGATTTGCTCATAACCTTCCCTCCAGCTGAGAATACACTTTCCACTCAGATTACCACATGCGAATCTGCCCAGCTAACCATCTACTGTCTGCAAGAGTTCTTTTTCATTTGTTAAAAATGGAAATAATGCCTGCTTTCCTCAGTGTTTATCCAACACTTCCCCTATGCTTACTACAATTTATATCATATACATTGAAAATAATTGTGGGTCTTATATCTGTGCTGACTGTAAAATCAGAAAGGCAGGAATAATTTCTTATAAAATTTGGTATCTATATTCATTTAGTACAATATCCTGTATGTAATGGTTAAATACATAATGAATGAATGAATTCTAACATTAGCCCCTTTGAAATGAGCTAATGTACAGTGGTAGATGTCAAATGAAAATATTTGAAAATGATAATTGCAAACTATAAAAGACTTACCCTTTTAACTTCACCTAAATTGGTAGGGATAAGGTGTTGAGGCAAGGGGGAGTACGTAAGTGGATACAGATAGAAATTTAGGCTTAACTCATTTTTAACTACTGCCAGTAACAGTTCTAAGAATAATCCTTTAAATTAATACATTATGCATTATAGTGCTCATAACGATATAAAAGCAATATTTTTCCAAAATGATATTTATAATAATACCTTATATGGTTATAACACAAATGACATGACTTTATAAAACTAGATTATTTGTACTTAAATAGCAGTCTAAAATGGCTCGTTACCTTCCTATGAATTATTTGGTATTGAACTTCAGCTAGACAATGACCTGATTCACTTATTTAGCTCTGAGTTACGGAAAAAATTTTTATTGACCAAGAGTCCTACCTCTATTCTTTTCCATTATGCTATATTTTAAGAAAAGAAGGTGCAAGGACAAGCGCTAAAATCCCTTGTAAAGAGGAGATATACAGTGTGGCTTTTAATAATAACTACAAATTTATTAAATAAGACTAACAACAACATAATAAATTTAGAAACCCACATGTGGGGCTCATTTATGGAAGTGAATGTCTCCAAGAACTCATAGGCAATAAAACTTTGACAAGCTCTAAATGTTAATGCAGCAAGCTCTTAAAAATCCATTTCAAGCCAATCTTTAGAAAATGACAAAATTCTAATGTTTACAGCAATAATATTTCTTTATTTTACATAACATTATCTAGTTTACAAAGTAATTCTTATATATTATCTTGTTTGAAAAATATGTTTGTTAAGGAGAAAAGGCAAAACCTGATGTCCATTTTACAATGGGAAACCAATTATTAGAAATATTAGGTGAATTGATGAATTTTAACTATTAGCAAGCAATGGAGACAGAGCTTGAACCCACGTCTCCTGACACCCTCTCTAAGGTTCTTTCCACTACACCGTTTAGCTTGTCACAGGTTTAGAGTACATTAATGTACCCTTGTGGACGGAGTGGGGAGTTTATCTAGTCCTTCTTTTTTAAATTTAAGCAGAATGTTACCAAAATTATTAAAGAGGAATTAAAATTTATTTCTGCAGAGTAGGACCTAGATGGAGCATTTGTTAGTACTTTCTTGGCATCTGCTCTAACTTTTCTTCAACAGCGCCAGGTTTCTATTGGAGGAAGATGTGCTTCTGGGGAAACTGAATCTTCTCAGCTTCATTTTTGGAACAAGTTACTGGATTAAGACAATCAGCCTTATTTTGCTATTTCTAATGATTGGTTTAGCTGAGGGCATGTGATCTAAGCTGATTCATTCAGAGTGAAACCAAGGAAATTCCTGTTAAGAATGGGAAAATCTACTCTTTCTTCTATCCTGAGTATAACTGAAGAAAAATATGGTCCTGTAAGTGTTAGTCTACACCTTGGGAACAGGGGAATAAGATTTAAAATGAAGCCATCATCTTTTAAGACAAATCACAGAGCTAGAAACTGGGCCTTTGATAACATCATTGAGCCATTGATCGGGACTTGCATGACCTGATTCAGTTACATGAGCCAGCAAATTATTTAGGAAAGTTCAAGTCAGCATTTTAATTATCAACAACTGAAAACATCCTAATTGTTGATAAATTTATAAGTTCTGAACTGAAAGTAGTTTCAGTCTCCCTCAGTAATCTATTCTTACATCCGAGAGAAATCAATTTCAGAGATATGACCCAAATCCCTCATTCTACTCTCAATGAGCGTATTATGCTTACAGAACTTGTCTTGTATGCAGATTTCTTGACTTCTCGTTAAATCCTCAGTGGAGTCACAATAACTGGCTATCACCTCTGTAGAACTGGCTATCACTTCTGTAGAAGGAATCTTTGTTTACTTCTTAATTCATATTATAGTCTCAATTTCTTCAACTAAATAGTCTTACTCTCTTGTCTTTTTTCATAGGAATTATTTTCAAGATTTTCCTTACCTTTATTGGTCAACTATTTCTCTTTAATGTATCCACATCATTATTCAGTGATCCCTAGGAATGAACAAAATACAAATCTTGAAATCTATGACATATTTTGGGACAGATAAATTGGGATTGGGAAAATCTATACATTTTTAAGTATATACCCTTCTTGTCATGCAATTTACTTTTCTAATATCACATTATCTAAAACAAAGCTTCTTTGTATTTATTTCTGAAATGCTTCTCACTAATAATTTTTATTTAAAATAATAATTTCTTAAATTGCAAGAAATAATTTCTTTGAGCATTGATTTTATTTATTTTTTAAATCTTCCTCCCACATTTTGTATAATGCATTCTTTATAGATACTCAGTGAGCATTGTTTTAAAAATGAATCACCAAATGTTCTTAATGGTCACCAATTTCATTGTTGTAGAATAAGCGAATCAAGATTTTTGAGAAATAATACATGACTGGAAAATATTTTGCATTAATAATATTAATTCATGATTTATCAATGAGTGTCCATCATTTTCCCTGAAATGTAGAGCTATTAATAGAAATAATAAACATTAATGATAGCCACCACTTTGGGGGGGACTTATGATGAGTCAGACACTATTCTTAGTGCTTTACCTGATTAACAATTCATTTAACAATTACCCTATGAGGCACACATTATCACTTCACCATTTCACACAGAAGGAAACAAAGTGTCTTAAGTTTCTACATAGAACTATTTAAGACCCTTGACAAGGGGTTACAAAATAAATGAGTGTTCATGCTGAGATTCAATCGCCAGCAGTCTAGCAAAATGAAATGTCCTATAGAATCTGGGAGCACACGTCACTGGCATCCTACAGGAAGTACAGAGGGCTGCAAAAAAAAGAGTGGGTGTGAAATTCAAACTTAAGTAAGTACCTGCAAAGTTCGTTCTATACCATACTCCTCTCCATGTCTCCACCAATTTCCTAACACTTGTTTTTCTTCTAGCACTCTCTGAAAAGTTGTCTATATCTCCTACAGTTTTATAAGTTCCCAGCCTATAAACTACCTTTTTATCTTCTCATTTGTGGCTTTTTTTCTCTTTCTGGCTCAGCAGAAATGCATGGACTATCTAGTAATCTGAGTTGCTTGAAAGACCTGGTGGTCCGACATTCCCATCTTCCTGCCTCATGACTCTGGCTGCTTGACAGGGAATTTTATAAAAGTTCAAACCATCAATCACTGGAGTGTCCTCCACAGTTCAAACTACATGACTTTGGGTTAGCTCCAGTTTTCAGGGCTCTAGATTTATGGTGCCCGATATTTACCATGTTGGTATTAACTGTCCAGAAATTGAAGATGGCCCTTCCTCCTCTTTCCATATCTAAACTGAAATAAGAAAATAAGTCCTTGGAATAAGAAAAAGTAGAAGTGGATATGGAATCAATATTCACTGAGTGATTATTATTTGATAGGAACTAGGTATTTTTCTCTTTGAAGGGCAGAATATTCTTACCATCTTGGGGTAAACTGGACATCAGCAGTAGATATGGAGCAGAGTTCATAGCCTTGCCCAGTTTTTCACAGGACTTCCCAGAGTTACTTCAAATGAGTCCTTGGAATGGAAGGAGTTTGTAACCAGAGTATATCTCAAGTCCAGGGATACCTGGCAAACAGATCATCCTAACTATGAACCAAAACCTTTGAGTTTCCCCTTCCATTTGTTATCATAGCAATTTTAAAGGGAATAGAAACCTTTAAGTTTATTCTACCTATTCTAAAATTCAATATAATTATGCTTTGTTACCATTTACCACAAGTGGATTTTTATTGAATTGTCTTAGGAATATTATTGCTGACTCTAATTGTATGGCTATGTTGCAGTATTATTCTGCCACTTGGCTTCAGATTCTGGAATGACTGAACAGGGAAACAAATGACCTAACTGAGAGCTGAATTTAGTTTATTTGGCTGTTGATAAGGGCCCTGTGTTTTCACGGTTGTTGAAATTCTCTTGTCAATATGTTCATCTGATAGCTGTGCTTTTAACAACTAAGAAGTATATGATCACAAGTGTGTCTTTAAAAGAACAGACTCTATAAAGATTCCCATTAATGGGACTATCAACTTTTTAAATGATTGATGCTTAGTTGACACCTCAGTGCTTTATCTCAGAACGTCTAAAAATATAAAATGACTAGATCCTTAATACTAGACTACAATCTCTGCTATTGCCATGTGGAATAATAATCAGGGT
Source organism: Propithecus perrieri (assembly GCA_963574695.1). Classification (NCBI taxonomy): domain Eukaryota; kingdom Metazoa; phylum Chordata; class Mammalia; order Primates; family Indriidae; genus Propithecus; species Propithecus perrieri. The sequence goes on along the minus strand of CAUYRB010019000.1, from coordinate 49,512 downwards.
CAGTTAAACAGTGATGTATTATTGTGTAAACAATAACATGGTTGCTAAAATACATCCATGTAGCCAACTGGCAAGCTAAAAAGCAAAAAAATAATTTAACCAAGATAAACTTTTGGTTTAAAAACATTGGAGAAGAAATTCTATTTGTTCAAATGTTTCGCTTGCATTTATAATTGCTATTATTAACATAATTTTTTCCTTTAAAGTCAAGAAATTTTTCTTCCTACATAATTTCACCCACACTTCTTTGATTATAGGCTCTAAGATAATAACCACAGTTGCCAGTAGAGGCTTAGGGATTTTATAAACATCAATCAATGTCACAGCTAGAAGTAGATAAATCAAAGGATACAGCAATAATTCCTGAAGAGCCTTCATTATGACACTAGTCAGTTATTACAGTAAGGAACATTTTAGATTAAAAGTAAAACGTACTGCATCTTTATCAGGGCAGAAAGAGTTATATTAACTAGGTTAAAAGAAGAGAAAAAAGAGAAAAGATGGTGTTTTCTCTAATATCTCATATAAAAAGAGATTTTAGTCATGACCCTAATTCCTGTTTCTTCACCTTCAGACCAAACTAGCACAGCTCTTCAGCCCTAGAAATCCTGGTGAGCTGAGAGAGACAACACAAAAGGAGTTAGGAGTCATCTATACCTGTAGATTGGAAGCAGGTGGAGCAATTTGCTGTAAAATCTGCTACTCTTAAGCCCTGACTTAATTCTTCACAGGTGTTCTAATGAAATGGGTGAGGTGAAGGACTTGATGAAGGATTGTTTAGTGCAGGGGTCACAGGACATGGACTAGTAGCCATACAAATGGGGAGCAGCTGTAAAAGAGGCCATCTACAGAGGGTACCCTGTGAGGACAATAGTGCTTTTAAGTTACTTGTCCCTCCCACTCCAAGTTCAGAACCCTACACACCTGGCTCAGTTATATCCTTGATTTATATCAGAAATTGAGTAAGTGGAAGGACTCTTGAGTTCTCCAAAATAGTTAAAATGTGTTATTAAAGTTTCCTACATCCACGGCAGAGGCAATGAGCCTAGACAGCATAAGTGCTTTTGGTTAAAAATCACAAACACACTGCAATTTCTATCAACAAAATAATAATTACTGTGGAGTCTCTAGATTACCTTAAATGGCCCCCAATCAGCTCCTGTGCATCTTGGAACCTATATGGCTCAGGGTTACTCCTACCATTGCCTGAAGAAGGTAAGACTCATGGAGAGAAGTAATACGTTATCTCTTAGAATGCTTTCTTAAAAATGTTTCAGTTTTAAGCTTTCAATAGTTGATTCAAGATGAGCAAGCCAGTATCATACTACAGGGCATTACAGCCATAACTTGTCTTATTGCGCTTTGCTTTATTGTACTTCACATTTATTGCATTTTTTGAAGGTTTGTGGTAACCCTGTGTCAAGCACGTCTACCTGTACAATTTTTCCGACAGCATTTACCCACTTTGTGTCTCTAAGCATTCAAGTGAAATTAACAGTTGCATGTCTCTCACTTTAAATCAAAAGCTAGAAATGATTAAGCTTAGTGAGGAATGCATGTCAAAAGCCCAGATAGGACAAAAGCGAGGCCTCTTGAGCCAAACAATTAGTCATGTTGTAAATGAAAAGAAAAAGTTCTGGAAGGAAATTAAAAGTCCTACTCCAGTGACAACACAAACGATAATAAAGCAAAACAGCCTTATTGCTGATATGGAGACAGTATTAGTGGTCTGGACAGATCAAACCAGCCACAACATTCCCTTAAGCCAAAGCCTAATCCAGAGCAGGACTCTAACTCTCTTCAATTCTGTAAAGGATGAGAGAGGGAAGGAAGCTGCAGAAGAAAAGTTGGAAGCTATTAAATGTTAATTCATGATGCTTAAGGAAAGAAGCCTTCTCCATAACATAAAAGTACAAGGTTAAGCAGCAAGTGCTGATATAGAAGCTGCAGCACGTTATGTAGATCCAGCTAAGATAATTGATGAAAAGTGGCTACGTTAAACAACAGATTTTTCATGTAGACAAAACAGCTTTATATTGCTTTATTGGGGTGGTCTGGAACTGAACCCACAATATCTCTGAGTTTATGTCTATATGAACCTAGGTCACCCAAATTACTGTTTACAAACTCTTAGTTCAGTGTGAGCTTTCAGACTTCATATGACTTTATGTGAATTATTTTCAATATCATCTTTGCCTAAAACAGAAGGTGTCCTGGAGACCCCACCATTTTCTGCTGGCAGTGGTCAAAATATGCTGAATCCCCTGATAAAACTAACAAATTCTTCTCACAAATTCTCTCCCCTCAAGAGGTTAAAAAAAAAAAATACATCATGAGTCCTCCAAGAGTAGCGAACTCAGAGAGACATCTGGAAAACAGATTGAATATTTCTGTTACCTGGGCACTGATTTCTTTTACTCTGGGGGAGTCAACGTCCTTTGATTAATGAACTGAAGATCCCAAATTTACCTGAGATAGTGCTGAATTAGATACTTCCATATGTCACAAGGAATTCCCAAATGTGTCAATGTTTACATAAGTTCCATCCTATTTAAATTTCCATAAAGTTTACATATCAGGAAGAAAAGAAAAAAATATGAAACTGAATGGGTGATTTTAAAGGAATTGCTAAGATCTTTATAAACAATTCAAAATAATTAAAACAAATTCTATCATAACAGATTTCTAAAGGAGTCTTTGGAATCAATCTCCAGAGCCAATGTTCCATTTGGAAATCCTCTTCTAAGAATGAAAACTGCTGTATTGGTGGTTTGGTGAAGTATTTCATTCAAAATGATGGTGTTTGGAAGATCTGTCTGAATTTTTTATATTTTTAGGTTCTAATAATTTCATCTACTGTAAAATGCAAATCTCCTTAAACTGAAAAAGTCAAGTCAGGGAACTCTTGCCATTATGATTTTTTTTATCTTTCTCTGAAAGATGAATTCCAGTCATCTTTAAACTATTCTAGCAGTTTTAAGATAGTCCCAAAATATAGTCTAATTTATTTTCATGAAAATAAATCCTTATCCCCCCAGATTATAAATACTTCTATATGTTGAATATCACCTTAATATTTATATTTAAGCTTCTTTCTCAACAGATTATAAGAATAAATCACTGAATTTAATATCTTTCATGAGAAGCAAGCAGATTTTAAACACAATTATGCCACCACTGTGTCTAACCTCCCTCTCATCTCATCAAGAAAATGGATAGTAGTACTAGAATAAGCTCGTCACTGTGCTCATTGATCTTTGCTTGACTCTACAATAGATTTTGACTGTGTTCCAGCATGTTCAGTCTTGATATAGATCATATGTTATTATTGTATCAACAATGTCTCGGCCGGGCGCGGTGGCTCACGCCTGTGATCCTAGCATTCTGGGAGGCTGAGGCGGGAGGATTGCTTGAGCTCAGCAGTTAGGGACCAGCCTGAGCAAGAACGAGACCCCATCTCTACTATAAATAGAAAGAAATTAGGCAAACAACTAAAAATAGAAAAAATTAGCCAGGCATGGTGGCGCGTGCCTGTAGTCCCAGCTACCCAGGAGGCTGAGGCAGGAGGATCGCTTGAGCCCAAGAGTTTGAGGTTGCTGTGAGCTAAACCGACGCCACGGCACTCTAGCCCAGGCAAGAGAGTGAGACTCTGTCTGAAAAAAAAAACAAAAACAAAATAAACAATGTGTGTACCATAATATTCCCCTAACAGAGACTCAGGAGAAGTTTCTGGGAGATCAAATTTCCTTATTATATGACATAGTGCACAAATTAGGCCCACTCCTGTTCTTTAAATATCCAAATAATTTACAAAATATTTTAGATTAACAACCTACAACAAGTAGACAAAGCAAGTGTTGCATGTTGGAAGTTTGGTTTATTATCAAAAACCAAGACTCAATATAAAAAAATCAAATGAAACTGTTGGCTAATTATAGCCAGAAAGAATAATTTAGTATCAATAGCTGAAAATTAAATCAAGGTTTTTGACAAAATTTTCGAAGTTTAAATTAATACTATATTCCACTTTTCAACATGTTAACTAATTCTATCATTTCAATATTTTTCTGTAATTCATCTGAAAATGTCTATCAGGTAGACCTCCCCCCAAAAGGAGTTGAGGGTTGATATTTGAGGTATTTGTGGATATTAATGAACAAGGTGATCAAGTAGTAATGGCATATCTTAAAAAGAAAAATTACATCAAAATAAGATTTTCCATGCAATACATTGCAATACATTGAAAACTTGTCCAAGGAACTCAGCAACAAAAAAGCTACCACTTGAAAATAAAACTGGTCCTGCCCACAGGTTCTGCTGTAGACAATTCTCTTTAGAAATAGGATGGCCCTTTACCAGTTGGTCGTAATTATTTATAATTTCTTTTGCCTACTCTGTATTGTCAATATAATTATTATTTTTGAGAATATTTATCTTGCTTATTTTAAATATAAGTAGCATTTCAGCCCTATGGTTCTGGATTACCTCTTTTTGAGTTTTGTTTTATTCTTCATGTATTTATGTATGTATACTGTAGGCATGTACTTATTTTTTCTCATGGTATTTATTGAAAGACTATAACTTGTCCAGGAATATGTTAGGGAGGGAAAATAACATACTTGAGAAGATTTCCCCAACCTATTCCTGAGCTGTGACACCCAGGACCCCCCTACCCTGAGCTCCCTGTCACTGCCACACCAGGCCAGAACGCCTTCCACATCCCTAGGGGATTCCTGCAGTTTGTGTTCGTCGGATGAATGTGTTTCTCTCTCATTCTGTCTAGGGCAGCTTCAGATTTGGTCTGAGGAGAAAGGCCACAGATTCGCAAATGTGTGATCTTGTCAGCTCCTTGTCATATCTATAATTTAATATTGTGAGTCACTTTAAATCCATTTCGAAACTAGTCATGGTCTAATTGTGTTTTTTTACATGTGACAAAAATTATACTTAATGTCTTTTCCTAATCCCTTAACGTTATACCACTCTTGGGTGTCTGTGGGTAACGTGAGCCACTGTCTCTCCTCTCACGCCATCCATCGGTGCCTAAATGAGAGCAGCATCTCCGACTCTTCCTCATAAAGTGACTGTTTACTAAAAGCAACTGCGTTCCCTTTATGATATCTGATGCTTTCGCTCAGAGTAAAATTCCTGGTTCACAATCAGATCATCTATAAATCAGAGGACCATAATGACTAAATTAAATTATGGCTGAAATAAAATAGATTTGCTTCAAAGCTAGTATGTGAAAGGAAAACAAAGATTTATTATATACGAATCACAGCAATAACTGGAATTTATGTTGTTTAGATGTTTTCCCAGGTACTGACATAATGTGAAAATGCCCTAATTAAAATCACTAAAGTAATATTTTGAAAATTTAAAATTATATTGCATACTTAATATCATTTAAATTATCATTTCTGTTGAATTATGTTCTTTTAAATTGTCCATTGGATTTATATATAAAAACAGCAGCTGTTCAGACTGCATTAATTCCTAATGAACTCACTTACTAGGTGGAATTAAATCGTTTCTCTTTTGTTTGTAGCTTATCAGAAATGGTCCACAGATTATTGATAAAATCTTTGAAAAACAGTATGTGCTCAGATTACTCTCCAACATCTTTTTAAAAATTACTTACATTTATATTAATCATCTTAAATTCAATCTAAAATAACCTGTTACACTTGTTTCAAAATATATGAAAATATATTTCCAAGAACATTTGTAATACACTATTTCTAAGAAAACGCTAAAAAAGTAAAATCTTTTCCTGTACAATGTCTTAACAGTACATCCTTGATTTTCTGTATTTGTGGTTTTTTTTACCTACCGCAGTCCTCTTGCTGGTTATTTATACACTCTGCTATAGAGGAATTTTAGTAGTCAGTCATCCCTTTATTCATTAATACAAACATTCATTGAACTCCAACTATATGCTTGGTATATATGCTAATCACAAAGAATACTGAGATGCTTGAGAAAGAGCAAACATTAGAAACATATAGAAAGTATCATGAAAATATTAATTATATTATAAATATATGTATTATGTTTAATTGATTACATTACTTATATATTATAAAGTATTATAAAATACTTCAAATATGAAATATGATATGAATGATACAATAAATATCTAGGTAGCCATTGTTCAGATTTAATATAATTTAACATTTTCATTTACTTGCTTCATACTTTTATTATTGTTTTATATATTCATATTTTATTAATTTTTCTCTTTTGTTGATATATGATATTGATATTGATATATGATATACTTATGCAGTACATGTGAGTGTTTGATACATGCATAGAATGTGTAATGATCAAGTCAGGTATTTGAATTATGCATCACTTTAAGTGTTTACCATTTTTATGTGTTGGTGTGAAGTCCTCTCTTCTAGTTATTTTGAAATATACATATTGTTGCTAAGTATCATCACCCTGATCTGCTGTCAAACATTAGAACTTATTTCTTCTATTTAACTTCTATTTAACCTTTGTTCATCCCCTCACCCTCATCCCACCCTCCCGAGTCTCTGGTGTCTATCATTCTATTCTCTATGTCCATGAGATCAAGTTTTTTAGCTCTCATGTATGAGGGAAAGCATGCAGTATTTATATGGCTTCCAGTTCCATCCTTGTTGCTACAAATGACATGATTTCATTCTTTTTTATGGCCAAATAGTATTCCATTGTGTCTATATACCACATTTTCTTTATTCATCCATTGTGGATACACTTAGATTGATTCCACATCTTTGTAATTGTGAATAGTGCTGTGATAAATACTTGAGTGCAAATATCCTTTTGATATAGTGATTTCTTTTCCTTTGGGTAGATACCCAGTTGTGGGATTGCTGAATCATATGGTAGTCCTACTTTCAGTTTTTTGAGAAATCTCCATACTGTTTTCCATAGTGGTTGTACTACTTTACTTTCCCATCAACAGTGTATGAGTTCCTTTTTCTCAGTATCCTTACCAGCACCTATTATTTTTTGTCTTTTTAATAATAACCATTTTAACTAGCTTAAATTAACTTGGTTATTAAATAACTGGGTTACTAAAAATAAAGCATTAGAGATAAAATTGAAGTTCTCTGTACAACTCTCTTGGATTCTCTCCCCACCTTTCTTTCCCCCAGAAGTAACCACTATCCTGAATTTGTTTTACTGTTGTCATTCATGATTTTGTACTTTTAATACATACAAATGGGTCCTGAAACAATATATTATATAACATCAATTTTCATACTTTCATATTATGTAAATGGCATGCTACTTTATTCTTCTTTACTTCTTTACCTATGTTAATATCATGCATTTGAGATTTATACACTCAAATTCATTCCAATAGTTTCCTAATAAAAGCATCAATTTTGTGAGCAATATTTTATATATTTCCTTGTTATCATGAGCAAGCATTCCTCTAGGATGTATTCCTAGAAATGAAATGGCTTGATAGGGTATAAGCTAAATCTACTCTGCACCCTCTTCAGAATGGCTGTACCAATTTACTCTTCTACCAGTGTTGTATATTTTATGGTCCTTTGTATCCCTGTCAACTTTTGTATTTTCAGGCTTTACATCTTTTACCAAACTGATGAGAATGAAGCAGTAACTTGTTTTGATTAGTAGAAAAAATGAGTCCATTTTCATAGGTTTATCACTCTCTTGATTTTCCTCTTATGTGTATATTTCCTGTTCATATTCATAGACTAATTTTCTATGGGGCTTTCAGTTTTTGTTTTTAAAGGGATTCTCTTTATATTTAAACACTAAAGATCTAAACACAAGGGTGTCCATTGATATCAGTTGAAGCACCATAGTACAATAATTTATAATATGACTTTTAAAATCCTTGTGGTGGTCATGAGAACTAAATCATCTAAAGCATATAAAGTATTTATAAAGCCTGACACATAATATTTACACAATAACACTAGCCACTACCATCATCATCATTTCATCCTTATCTTTATTATAATATATAAAATTATCACATATGAGTGCATCTTTTTCCAGACTGTATATTTAATTACTAGGTAGTTTTTTGTGGTTTTTTTTTTTTTTTTTGGTTATTAGGTAACTGGTATACATTTTCCATTCCTTTAATTTTACATTTTTTTAATGATCTTCTTTTGCATCTGTGTCTTGTAAGCAGCATATTACAAGTTTATGTTTAATTTTAAAATTTATTTATCATCTGAATTAATAGGTAAGTGAAATGCATTTATACCCATGTGATTACTAGTATATGTGAACTTAATTCCTTCACCCTTAACTTTATTTTATGATTTGTTTATTTGATTGTTATTTATCATCCTCTTCTTTTGATTGTTTTTTTCTACTTTCTTGTCTACTATCGAACTTTCTTGTTTACTATCAGATTTTTCCCCTTGTGATGTCTGGAAACCATTCTTTCAGTGGTTACTGTTAGATTTTTGAAATACACTCTTAACTATAATTTTTCCATCATTGTCTAAAGTTATTCATTATATTTATGCCTCTCTTGAACACTGCAGGGAACTCAGCATGCTTTAATTATTCATTGTGTAGCCTCTTAAATCTTGACATTTTTGTCTGTATATTTATTTATATTTTGATTGACATGAAAATTTAATTCTATTTTTCAGTCAAAAGTTAATTGAATTTACTAAGAGATTTTAAATTTCTATGCCTACCATTGTTTCATTATCTACACTTTTCTCTGACTTCATTTCTCTTTTTCTTTTTTAGTCCATCTTTAAATAAGTTTTTTAATGAAGATTTTTGGATGGTAGACACTTTTAACCTTCTTTCTGAAAATGTTTTTATGTTGCCGTTATACTTTAATGACTGCTTCATTAACTATACCATTCTAGATTAACGGGTATTTTTGCTCAGCAATTTGAAAACATGCCTCTACTCTCTCCTGGCGCCTGTTATCGTGTAGGAAGTCTTCCCAGTTTATATTTTTTGCCTTTGTAGGTAATCTGTATTTTCTCTTCTAGTGCTTTTAAGCTTTTTTCTTTACATTAAAGTTCTGTAGATTTACTCTCTGTCTAGGGAGGACTATTATTTAAAGTTTTTAAGTACTCAAACTGCAATTTTTAACTAAATATTATGTCTTCAGTTTGGGAAAATTTCCAGCTATTATCCCTTCAAATATTGTTTCTTCATCATCATAACAATTCTCTTTCTTTAGAACTCACATTAGATATACTTTGGAGATATTTAATCTAACCTCCATGTCACTTTATTGCTTTTTGTTTGCTGAATAGCATTCTGGGTAAATCTGCCAGTAGTATGTTCTAGTTCATTAATTGTTCCTTCACATATTTCCAAGAGTTTATGACATCTATTGAGTTTTTTAAAACTCAGAGACTTTTTTTATTTTTAAGATTTCTACCCAAAACTTGTTTTATTTCTTCCTGTTTTTGTCCTATAACATTTTGTTCCTTAGATACTATTATTCCTTTTCCCTGTTTGACCCAAAGCATTCTGAACATACTTATATTAAATTTGTTGCCACATTATTTTATAAGATTGATTTCCTCTGAAATTATTACATGCCTTACTTGCTGATTTTGCCGATAATCCTCATTCATATTAGTTTTCTTCTTGTGTTCTAAAATTTAGAATCCTCAGATCATTTTCAGTGGGAGATTTGGGATTTGTATTTTGTTTTCTTTCCCATCACTACTCCACATTACTTTTTGTACACTGGGAAGTTTCTCAATTGTCTCTAATCATCCCTGGGACCCTTGAGTTCACAGCCAGATCTAAAGATTATGTTTTTATTGGTCCCTGCCCCGTGGTGATATCAGTGATATTGCAGATTAAGTCTTCAGGATGGCACTTGGCTCAGTTTATGAACTCAGAACTGAATCCTGCCTGAATCCATCCTTCCACTGCTCATCTCAACCCTTCCTCTCTAATAGCAGCTTCCCAGGCAGAAGTGGATAGCATGCTTTTGTAGCCTTATTTTCTATGTGGAATACCAAAACTCACCTCATACCTAAGCTGTAGGCAATGAGCCTGGCTCTGATTACCATCAATCCTCACGTCTAGTTAGAGTTTTAATACCCGTTATCCCAAAGGGGCCAAGACCGTAAATGCTTCTGCCAACTTCTGAACCATTCTGAGGTAATTGCTCAATAATCCTAGTATATTATAAGACATAGCAATGGTCAGATGAAAAGACCACAAGAATTTATGCAATTCTATCTACTTAAAATAGAATGGCTATTAGAACGTCTATTATCAAAAAGACAAAAGATAAGTGTTGCCAAGAAGTAGAGAGTCAAATGGTGATTGCCAGAGCTGAGGCAGTTGGTGAGGAGAATTGGTTGGGGAGTTGTTAGTGAAAGTATACAAAATTTTAGTTAGGTAAGAGGAATAAGTTCAAGAGATCTCTTATACAACGTGGTAAAATAAATTAATATGATATAATTGTTACTTTGACCATGTGACATTTAATTTTAGACAAGCCACATATTTATATTTATAAATATAAAATTTTCTTTCTAAACTATTCCCTTCCTATGATCACCAATTTAAATATATTCAATTTCATTTAAAAATAGATTTACATTTATCACTTTTTTTTAATTTCAGCATATTATAGGGGTACAGATGTTTAGGTTATGTGTGTTGCCCTTGGTTCCCCCCCCCCAAGTCCGTGTTTCAAACATTTATCACTTTTTTGAGGCAACAATCTACTACTTTTTAATAATGGGCTTTTCATTACTTTTTAATATTTTTCATAAAACTTCTATGCTATATTTTTGTTAACTATGTTCATTTTCCCCACTATTACAATACAAAATTGGAAGAAATATTCTTGATGAATTTAAGTATAAATAGGCACTGCTACTGGATTCAAAAGTTATTAAAAATAATACTTTACACGTTTCATCCTTTGTTCAGAACACTTGAATATATACTTCACTGAATTCTCAAAACAAGAATATGACAGAGGCCAATCTGAGCATGCCCCTCCCCAGAGTTTATAAATTAAGTACGGCACCCACAGATATCTGTCTGTGTACCCACCCATAGCAATGATGGAAAGTATAGATACTTTGGTTAAAAAATATTTTCTTTCCAAAGTTACAAAAATATTGAAGCAGATAGGGATACACTTTTTATATCTATGATGAATGTGTGAGTGTATTTATGAGATATACGTGGCACATATTTTGTCAGAGTGACACTTGAAAGAAACAAATATGAGAAGCTAAATCAACTAGTCCTTCCCAAGCTAGACAATTTTATAAGAATGGCAAACAACAGGCATTTGAAAATTTATCAGGAAAGAAATACTTTCAGTGTATATTTCATAACATTTTTTATTTCAAAATATTATGGAGTATTTCATAACATTAATTAGTTTATACTGCTTTATGAAATCAGAATTTAATAATAATTAGTTTTTCATATATTTTGAGGCAACATGACTTAACTATATGTATATAATTTTGACCATATCTTCACAACTTCTGGTTCCTTTATGAACTCATACTTAATCTTAAAGTTCATATATTTGTTTCTCATGCTTTACTTATTTCCATTTGCATTATCATGGAAATTAAATGAAAAAAGCATTAGGTAATAAAATGTATTAAATACAGTGTGCCTAAGGACATAATATTGAACACAGCCTCTGCTATTACTATTAAAATGAATATTAGAATAACAATAGTACTTTGGGAGGTATATAGAGAAAATTTTCTAATAGGCTTGCCATAGAATGACAGATAATTATACTGACCTCATAAGGTTTCTGTGGAGGATAGCTAATAAACTATTTAAAACTCAATTTAAATTTAAAGTTCTTCAAGCCTCTATTATAATCAGGAATATCATCAAGAACTATCAAAAATGAATATGGTTTCTTGACAAAATTAAATCTAGCTGTGAGAAAAATATGTAGTCTAACTATACATTATTTGTCTTTTCAAATAATGACCCTGTTTAATGGTAATAAAGGCTCAGACCACATTTCCTCTAAGAGGTTGGGCATAAATAGATTTAATGTCAGAGTTCGAATCAACAAAAACTTCAGCAATTATTATTATTTCACCATGACCATTGCAGTTGAAACAATTTGAAGAATTAAGTATTATAAATATCAGATAGTGCAATTATTGAAAATGTTCATTGGCCTTCAAAAAATATAATTAGCATGTCTCACTCCAACCTCAAGAGCCTTGTCAAACATCCTATTCTGTCCATTAAACTATCAGAGTAAGAAAGAAAACATGGTTAATCAAATCGGTGTCATGAATATGTATGTATAAACATCAAATGTTTGTGCAAGGGAATTCTAAATGGATGTGCAGGTAAGATTTAGACGACAAATGTGGAGGAAACTCTAAAGTAATATTAAAAATTTTAGACCTTTAAAAATTCAATGAATAACCTTTAAAAAGAAACTACCCCTAGAGCCCTTAGAGGATATAAATCAAACATTAAAATTTCATCATATTAGTACTCATAAAACAAAATTATAAGCATTAGACAATTTATCAAAGATATAGGTGGAAAATTCATGTAATGTGTTAAAGAACATTATATTGCCTTAAATTTCTGACATTTTCATTTTTTTCAAAATTTTTATTTCAGATAATCATGATCCTGAAGTTAAAATATATTTTGGTCAATTTTTAAAATATCTGGTTCTCATTAAATCAATTTTCCGTGCATTTTTGTCATCTTTCACAGTCTGAAACAACCACGATGTCCCTTCGTCAACTATATTCAGGCACACTATAAATGAAGTAGAAGTAGGTGGTCATTTGCCACCTCTAGAATTTTGCCTGGCCTGCTCTCTTACTGAAATCTGCCACCTGTAACACGTGGTTTTATTTACATTACCCATTTGAATGTGGTTTTAGTTTGGGGAGGCTACTTTATTTGGGAAACCTAGGCTAACATCACAGCTACAGCAAAATATACTTCAACACTTTCGTCATTATTCCTCATGAATAAAGAGCCTCCAAAATGAATGTTCTTCATTACCAACAACTGCCAAAAAGAATTTACATTTATTATTCAAAATGGTAACTATTAACTATATATCAGAGTAAAATTACCTTTAGTCTTTTTTGGAGTTAAAGAAACTACTGTACACATAGTGGTGAGTGCATGTATGTATCTGTTCTGGGAGGGAATGGAGGTTATAGAGCTCTGTAGATGAGAGTGCTTCAGGGCTAAGGCCATTACCACCATGAAACAACCCAGCACGGCTGCGTAGATGAATCATGGCATGCAGCTGAAAAGTGATGACTTGGTAGTCTTTGATGTTTACTTCTAAAATTTGAGAATGTGTGCTGGAAGATTTCCTTTTTGCCAAGGTCAAAATGCATCTTCCAATTCTGGAAATGAGTACCAATGGAAGTATAAGGAGTATTGTGGCAGGTTCTCTAGCAACACAGACCCTGTGACAACAGCAGCTATGATAGAAACAAAGTAGCAACAGCAGAAACAGCAGAAAAATCAAGAGAAGCCTCAAAGAAGGCTCTGGGTCTGGAGTGAAAAGATGCAACAGAGACCACGGCCTTCAAGAGGAAAGACGGTGTTTGCCTTTGGCTGAACTGCTATCTGTTTGCTACCAAGTAACAATATTTTAAGCCATCAGAATCCATTGCTGAGAAAGTGAAAAGTGGTGAAGGAATTGGATGAATACTCACACTGAGGAAGGGGGTAATTCTCAGTCATGACTGACCATTGGAATATTATTCAAAATAAAGTCCCAGGCTCCATCTTCGGAAAGTCAGCTTTATTAGGTCATAGGAAAGTAGAAGCAAACGATGCCAGAACTTGTAGGCCAAAGTAATTTGGATTTTATTCTGAGAGCAAAGGAAAGCTATTTTAAGAACTTGAAGCAAGAAAGCAACATAATCCAATTTATATTTAGAAAGTGACGCTCTGACAATTTTGTAGAGTACGTGATAGAATCAGAGACTATCAATAAAGGCCATTGCTGACGTCTAAGAGAGAAATGATTATGACTGGGATGGGGGTGGTGTCGGCAAGATGAAATTAGTCAATGAATTTCAAATATATTTGAATAAAGTAAGTAGTGTTTCCTAATAGATTGACCTGTGAAGATTAAGGAAGGAAGCAATCAGGAATAAGTCCTAGATTTAAAAGAATTAACCTACATTTTCATATGGTGAATAACACAAGCCATAGTTTTCCCTGTTGAAGTTATAAGTGAAGCAGTCAAGCTCCAGTGTTACAGTTAATGGTCATTTTGTCCCCAACAAGAGTGAAGACCTCTTCCGAATTCTGAGAACTAAGTTTATTTTTAGCTATAAGAATCAGCCACATACGGAGTATGATTTGGGGGATACCATGATTACCTACTCCCACTTGTATAAGTAGCACTATAAAAAATGTCTATCATAGAGAAAATGGTATTTATTCACCCCAAATTTATTGAGGACTAAATAGATACAGTCATGTGTCACATAACAACATTTCTGTCAATGATGGACCACATCTAGGATGATGGTCCTATAAGAGGACAATGGAGCTGAAAAATTCCTATTGCCTAGTGACTTCATAGCTGTCTTAACAGTGTAGCACAAATGCATTACCTTTTCTTACCACTGTGTTACAATTGCCTGCAGTATTCAGTACAGTAACATGTGTCCAGGTTTATAGCCCAGGAGCAATAGGCTATATGACATAGCATAGGTGTAGTGGGCTGTACCATCTAGGTTTGTGTAAGTACATTCTATCATGTTTACACAAAGACAAAATTGCCTAATAACACATTTCTCAGAATATTTCCCCATTAAGTGACACATTATTTGGGGAAAGCATATTATCTTTAGAAGGGCACACATAAACAATACATGCCATTTTAGAATATGGAAAAGATGTGGAAAACTTCTCTGATCTCTTCCTTTACTGCAGTATTATTTCCCAAAGTGTTTTCTGTAATATGTTAATAGGTTACATATAAATGAGGTTCATTATGAAATAAGTTTTTGAAAATAAGTTAATTATTTTCTTTACCATGGGACTTTATTATTCAATGTTAACATGCGTGGGGACCTTGAAGAGGTATGTAACATTTTCCAAATTCATTTAGAAATTATTGCTTTTGAGATGCACATAATTATTTGATGCCAGAAAGGACAGGCACTTTTGAAAGGTAAGAAAGGTGAAGGGGAGGTGAGCAATTCTGCCTTCTGCAGAGGTAAGGTCTAGTCTCTTACCAGTTTCTTTGATTTTCTGTCTATTTAAGGACAATCTCACTTCTGTGAGTTAAAAACAGCACATCATACCTCCCGTTGGTCCCCACTTTTATTTCTTTTGGGCTGTCTCTTCCATGCAAATGTTGAGATGGGATAGCTAGGGTTGTAGTCCTGCCCAGGATGTATTCTGGACTGGAAAGGCCTAGAATGAGAAACTCTTGGTGTTGGAACAAATTATCTGGCTTCTTGTTCTTGCCCTTATGCTTATTTGGCTTTTCCCATCAGAGGACAGAATCAGTGGATTTGAGGCCAAAACAGTCATTTACCTGCCTGAACTTACACCTGCCTTTAGGAAGGCCAGGGGGCACTTCATTTGATCCTGTCTAGCTAATGTAGGACTTGCAGAGGTGTTTTGTTCTTCAGTCTAATAAAAATTTTCATTTACTAGGCTTCCAAATCCATGCATAGATTTTTTTCAGGTGTCTCATAGGGCAATAGAAAGTAAGTTAAAGATTCAATGTTTCGTATTTTGAAAATTGCTAGAAGAATAGATTTTAAATGTTTTCACCACAAAAATAATGGTAAGTATGTGAGGTAATATACACATTAATTAGCTCGATTGAACTATTCCACAATGAATAAATATTTCAAACCATCGTGCTGTTTAAATAAATATATATAATTTTTATTTGTCACTTAAAAATTTTTAAAGGATAGTTATTATAGTGTTCAGGTCATCTATCTCCCCCATCTCAACAAATTTTCACATAGATTCTCAGAAGGAGTTCTTGAACTAGTCTCCTACTGTCTCTTTTTTATTATAAGCATGATTCTTACAGTTATAATAACAAACTCAAAATTTTAAATGTTTCCCTCCCCATCATCCACCCTTGATTTCAATGTCATCTCCTTTTAAAAGTTGTCCAGATTTTCTTAGTTTGGGTATGTTGCTCCTTCTGTGAATAATCTGTTTCTGTTTGATAATAGTCCATATATCTTCACTAGATGATGCTCTCACCGGAGTCCCTACTCAGATGTTCATCTTGATGTTCCCAGAAACCAGCATAGTAGTAAATGTATGTTGACAAAGAATTGTAGGAATAATTGAGCAAACCAGTGAATCAATAAATCTGCATGTGAAAGAAGTCAGATATGTCTTCATAATAATTTTCTGATCTATTTTAATGACATTACTCTCTTACCATTACTGTAGCCATCACCTTCTGTAATGAATATCTTGTTCTTAGTCTCTCCCATTCTAATCTACATCCTCTGCTATCAGTCTTATTATATTGTATCATCTGCCAGATCATTTTATCCTACTGTTTGAAAACTCTCAGTGACTCCCATTGTTAAAATTCATGATAAAATTCAAACATATACAGATATATCCTCAACTTCTCTCTTATATTATAAGGATTCGTGTTACTTGGAATGGGATGAGCTGTTCTCTCTAGCTCTCTTTCATCGTATCTTAGCTCCCCATTGACCTACTGTGTGAAAGACAGAGAGCGTGCACATAGAATAATACCTGGCCTATAATAAGCAGTATAAAGTGTTAAGATGTTAATTATCATTATCTAACTCCCTCAAAGTCCAGGTCAAGTACAGATCCCACTAACCGCTGTTCCCTGAGCAATTAAAACACAGCTATTATTTCTTCTCCTCGGGGACTGTCCTCCCTGTCTTGTACTGCAAGATCCAGGCTTTCTCTCTCATCCATGCTTTTATTTACCCCACCCACCTGGGGATAACACACAATAAATGTGTGCTTAATTTAACTCTATTTAAGGGGCATTCCAGCTTTGAAGTATGAAATTTTAGCAAATATGATATTTTCTTTCACTGTTATCAGGAGATATGTTTAATACCAATGAATACAGTTAGATTTTGCAATCCTTTTTTTCCCTACCTTACAAACCACTAACCTGAAAATGGAAATTCACCATCCCATCTAGTTATTCAGCTCACTCTGTTAACAGCATAAATTCACTCCCTTATTTATTAGACAAAGAAAGATTTAATGTCTACAACTAGTACTGGTAAATTCTGATATTCCAGCTCATCAGGTTCCTATTATAAATAATTATTTTATTAAAGACTTGAAGCTGTTTAAACTAGAAAAATAATTGGAACAAAATGCCCAATTTACTAGTTAATGGGATTGATTACTTGAGCTCAGACAAAAGAGAATATTAACTCTAACATAGCTGACAATTTGTAAATGCTCATTAAACTTTATATGTAATAATATTCATCTCTTTTGTCTTAGGAAACATTTGTTTATAACAAATATTTAATTTCCAATGTCATCGATATTTAGAAAGGTGGAAATAAAATGGTGAAGAGATATTATAAATTTTTAAAAATGTAAGCTGTACGAAAAAATAGAAAAACACTTTAATACGAAACTAACCTCTTTTATGCCTAGTGGTGGTCAACATGTGGATTCTAACCACTCCCTCTTTTAGAGTACATCATATATTTTTGGCACAGTTTTTAAAGAAAAATATTGTCCTCTTCTTTGGATAACTACAAATTGTGAAGGTGTTTCATTATCCAGACACTCAGTATGTTTTTTATCTCTCATAGAATCCCAATTCATCTTCATATCTGGTTCAAGACCTCATTGGTTGATTAAAAAATGAATTCTTATATGACAGAAATAAGAATGAATGTTGAAAGGCAGAATAGTAGTGACTAAGAGAAAACTCTCATGTGGCACAGGATATAAGTTCTTTTAAATGTGAAAATGCTATATCAATTAATGGAGTTAGTATTTTTTGACATTAAAACAAACAAGAAAAACTCTAACTTTAGTTAACCTAAACATGAAAGTGAGAATGCCATAGGAAAACAGAGAATCAACAGCAAGGCTACAATGAAAAGCTGCGGCAGAAGCCAAGACGCAGATTGCACAGCACTTGGCCATTGCCCAGATGGATGCTCACTGCTGCCACCACTGGCACCGAGGATATCTGAGCCTTGCCAGCACAGCTGGACACTCACTGCTCTGTCACCAGACTCTCCACTCAGCCACTGCCATAGTATAAAATCCCTGTTAGCCCCGTGCCAAATTATCCTCAACTGAAACATGTTCACCGTAGATTTCTACATTTTAAAAGCTGTGTTTCACCTGTTGAAATTTAAATACAATTTTAATACACCAAATGAATTACAAATCATTCTTATAGACTATTGTGAATTTTTAAGTAACTATTACAGTTACAAATACTGTTCAGTATGTATATGTGTGTATGTTTCCTTGTTTAATTTTTTTTTAAGAGTTCCCCAACCCTCATAATACATACCTAGCTAGAGAACCTGAAGATGATCCAATGGGAAAAACAATATTTAACTGGATTTTATGTTACAGTCAAGACAGCTCAGTAAAGAAGATAGTCAACAATTATATAAGTAAAAACTTGTAACTCTTAATAATAGTCATTGGAACTGGAGAAGAGATGAATCTTTAAATATGTCAATTATCTTTAAATGTGCATATATATATATACACATTTTTATATAATATGCATATAAAATATATATTTGTGTATATTTATATGTATATTATATAATATAAATTATACATAAATATATATACACATTTATGTAACATGTAAATATATAAGTAGGTCATGTATAAAGAGCAGTTACAATTGATATACACAAAGGCTTAAAAAAGAAAGAAGTTTAATTTTAAAGTGATAAATTTGGAGTAATAAGTTATTCATATCAGTAAAACATATATATATATTTTTTTAAGAATGAAGAATTTGGGTTAATACTTCTTTTTATGATCAAGGAGAGACATATCAGTCAACAGCTATGCCTGGAAAGTCGTCCTACAGCAGCAAAGCTGACTGGCCAGCAAAGGTGTGGAACTAGAGATCTCTCTCCTTTATTGCAGTGTCCAAGCCCGCTAACCTCATGTCATGAACAGGCAGTGGTGTGTTGCTAAATGTTTAACAAGTAGCTTTCTGAGAGTGGTTCCAACACGAATGTTGGCTAATATTTTCAGTTACATTAACAATTAAAATGTAAGTGAGACAACAAAGATGTACATCAGAGCTTCAATTGTTTGTCAGTGATGTGAATGAATACTTTGCTTAACTGGGCAATACTTTTTGAACACTAGAAAAATAATTTTATATTCACATTATAAAATCTACAGAACCCACACACTTTTAAATTTAGACTTCATTATTAACATTTTAACCCATTATATATAATTTGGTAACTTACTCAAATTCGTAAGTTCATCAAGATATTTCTAGTGAATATATATCTAGTTTACACATGTATTAAGATGTGATATAATTTTTACCTCATCTTTCACCAAATAAATTTTAAAAAGACAAATGAATATGGTAATGGTATAGAAATAGTACGTCATCCATAAAAATAATACAAGGTATTATTTTTTAATAACTAGGTGACTTGCCACGTTGTTAAGATTTATTTTATTAAGTAGTAAGAAACTAAAACAAAATAAGTGACTGAAATCTGTGATTCTAGATCTATTTCTGGTCAGCATCTCTGAGAATCTAATTAACATATATAGATTTGTAATGTTTTTAATTAAATATCTGGGTGTTCAATTATCACAGAATTTAAAAAATGCACATGCCCATCCATATACAGTAAATGTCTATATGATACAAACAATTCATCTATTTTGCTTGAAGGCAAAGACATACTAAGTTCCTTTTCCATATCCCAAATAGATTCATACTTCAAATAAATAAAAAGCACAATGCAAATAACTAATAAAATTTAAAACTTTCCATCTTTTTCGACAAATTAAACCCAAGTATCTAATCAGTCCAATGTGTTTTAATGAAGGAAACCTTATTAATTATTTGCTTTCTTTCTTTTTAAAGTGTGGCTTGGTGCAAGATGTGGCTCATTAAAAGTTGTGATATACCCTGTCAATAAAATCTAACGGATTGCACACTAGAAGCAGGTAATTAAGTTAATATATAAGACACATAAACTCACAAGTTCTATTTGATCTTCTAATCAATAAAACACCAAAGTTAAGACAAATATTTAAAGCCACATGATATTTTCAGGATATACACATGTAGTTTAAAAAATAAAAAGACCAAAGTACTTCACTCTTTTAGCACATGTATCATCATTAAATGCTAACTGACAAAGGAAAATTTTCTTTTACATTGTGAAAGACAGTACTTATACCAAAGCAAGGATCACATTAATCTCATTGTCCAAAAATATTAATATAAAATCATGCCTAAAAACTAGGATGGTAGCATGCAAGAATAATACATATATATTTCCTATTTCTTAGGCCACAATCCCAAAAGGTGACAAAAAGGTAGAAAGCTATTGAAATGTACAAATGTCTGAATTTGTAACCACCAATATTTGAACATCCTTCCAATTTAGGGGGACTTCTCCATCATTTGAGTGTTCATAAGAGGCCATGTTCTGAATTCTGAAATAGAAAGCTAAGGAATTAAATAGTGCTTCTCCTTATCCTAATACAGTTGAAGTTATACACCTGACTTATGCTCAGATAATTATGCTCATACTCCGAATCTTGGTGGTTAGGTGAAGATTTGGACAGAATTTAGAAGTCATTCACAATAGAGTCAGTAAGAGTCCAAAGTCTGGACCCTCTTGTTGCTGTGCAAACATCCTGACCAGGCTTTGATTTGGATCATGAACATAGCTGTGGCTTCTGTTCTCCCACCTCCAGTGGTATGTGCCAATAACACAAGACAGATTTTCTAGATGTTTTGTTGGTTCTAACAGTTACTCCATATCCATCAAAAATTTCATGTTGGGCTTAACTTAGAGGTGTTTCTTGTTGCTTAAAACCACAAACAATCTTACTAATATGCATAGATAGGATGAAGAAAATAAAAATATGTGACCGTCATATGAAAGATAATGATAAAATTACACCATATCAAAATAAAGCATAATACATTTCAAGAATAGAAGATAGATACAAATTTTAAAAAGGGAGAAATAGCCCTAAAAAATGTTCTTGCATATAAAAAATTAAGCAAGATTATTATATCACTTATAATCAATCCAGAAAGATTTTCTGAAACAGGGAAATAACATTAGACACTCTTTCAGGAAAAAGAAAGAGAGAGATTTTGGTAGTCTTTAAAGGAAAATACTCCCAGGCTTGTGGCATTGCTTTAGGAGGGGAAAAATTAAAAGATAAGAGTAGAGCAAAACTGACACTGGGCTTCCTGGGAATAGGTTCGGAAAATTGTTTGGAAATAGAAAGCCAAGGAGAAAGAATGCATATCACTTAGTAGGAGGATTCTGATCTGCAGAACAAAAACCTGGGACTGGATCTGCAGTGGAATGGGAAGCTAGAGACAAACTTCAGGGGTTAGAGGTGGGGGTGATATGTTCAAAATAACCCATAACAGACTCAGTGAATGAAAAGAACAGTATCAAAAAACTGTCTTGTGAAGTGACAGTTACAGAAGTAGGTCTAGAAGAAATGACATTTAAGATAGTGCTGAGGGTGACACGAGAGGAGAAACTGGAAGAAACTATATGAAAAAGCAAAAGGATTTTACAACCCAATGTAAATGCCAATCAAAAATGATATGCGTTGAAAATCACTTTATGTCCTTGCTTGAGTTGTCAGCAAAATGACACCTTTTCATCCAGTTACTGGGATGATATACAAGTAGGAGAAAGTCAGGCAAAATATGAGAAGAGTCTACCTTCATCATGTGTAGCCAAAGTTGCTAACGTATCACTCAATCACATTTGAAGTACTGGTACTACAGAAAACTGGACACGAAATGTGAGTGTGAAGAGGAAGGGGTGAAATAAAATTTAGCACTACACCAGTAGTCTTGAACTTTACGGATATGATTGCGTCACTCGGGTGTCAAGGTACATCCATCCTGTTGCTGTTGCACTAAACATAGCCTTCCTTCTTGTAAAAAAGTAAAGGAGACAACAACAATTTCAAAGTTGAAACAAAAGAATAAGATTTATCAGGTACTATCAAAACCTATTGGCTCAATCTGAAAGCTGAACAAAGAAAGTAATTACTTCCTTTTATTTTCAGTGATCTAATTATGTTAAGTGCCAATGTTTTGTTTTTAAAGCACTAAACTTAATACATAAAACCCCTGACAAAAGTTTACTGTGCTTCTTGATTGGATATTTTATCTTGATGTTTTAGCATACAAAGCTAGCCTTGGATACTACGCTCCAAAGCATCTGCTGTCCTTGTTGATCAAAATGTTAATAAAGATTTAACAAAATAGGGAAAAACTTGCATTTTGTAATACTAAGAAGCCTTCACTCTCAGTTAAAATAATCAGATAATAAGGTTGGGCACCATTTTGAAAGTTTAAAGTGAATCTATAAAAGTAAGTATGTAGCCTTTTATTTGCATTCTTTGTGTGTAATTAGGAAAATTTGCATTTGTGAGTATATAGAAAAAAAATCCAGAAAAATGCCAGCATCATTTGAAAGGACCTAAAAGGGAAGTATTTTATATTGATGTGTCAGGTAAATTCTTTTCCAAAATATTGCAATATGCTGTGACCTGAGAATGATTAATATCTTGCTCAATAGACTGTGGGCAAAACAAAATTCTAGATAAGTAGAATTATATTTGTAGAAATTTAAAGAAAAAAAGAGCTGGAGGCCACCTGAAAAGTTAGATGGAGCTGTAGTGCAGTGAGTAAAGAGGAAGGTGTTAAGGATTTGAATTATATGCTAAATAAAATGAGAAAACATTTGAAAAGTATAAAGCAGAGGTGGTCTACAAAGAATGACAGAGCAGAGTGAAAACGGAAGCAGGAAAACCAGGAAGCATATTGCCATGATCTAAGAGAGAGAATCACTGCTTGGATTGGGTGGTGGAAGTGAAGATAAGAGAAATAGATGGATTAAAGTAAGGGAATTTATTGGGAGATTTCATGTGCTAGTTCAAGGAGAGGGACAAATAAAGGAGGACAATGACAAGGCTTGTGGCCCAAGCACTTAAGTAGGGCAGAGGTGTGGTAATCAGGAATTCAAGATCGAATATGGAAAATCTGAGATGATTGTAACTCTTAAGAGTGGTAATGTAACTAAACAGCTGGATATATGGGACTGGAAGTGAAGAAATATCTGTGCTGTCAAATTTGGGAGCAAGCATATGAAAGACTTTGGAAGGTTGTGAGAAATAAAATGCAAGGATAAGGATGTTTAGGATTGAGGCCCAGAATCATAGGAGAGTAATTGAGAAAGGTCATTAGCCATTAGCAGGGCTTGGTGGCACCTACACCTATAGTCACAGCTATCTGGAGGCTGAGGTAGGAAGATCACTTGAGCCCAATAGTTAAAGGTTGCAGTGACCTATTATCACACCACTGCACTCTAGCCTAAGCGACAGAGGGAGACCCTGTCTTTAAAATAAAGAAAAAAGAACAGTCAGACAGGTAAGAGAAAAAACAGGAGAATGTGTTATCAAACCTCTTTTTATAAACAAATAGAATGCTTCTAAAATAGATTCTTGAGCCACAAGGACAATCTTAATAAATAATAAAATTTAGAACATGTTTTTAGTAAACTAATATGAAAATATAAACTAGTATCAAAACATCAAAATTATGATCATGAAAAAAATTTGATAAACTGGATTTTATTAAAATTAAATACTTCTGTTTTATGAAAGACATTGTTAAGGGAAGAAAAAGACAAGCCACAGATAGGGAGAAAATATCTGCAAAACATATCTGTGTATCCATTAGGATGCAATGCAACAGGAAATTTCATTCATTGCTGGTGGGAATGCAAAATGGTACACCCACTTTTAAAGACAGTTTGGCAGTTTCTTAGGAAAATAAACATAATCTTACCATGCTTTTAGCAATTGTTCTCCTAGGTATTTACCCAACCGATTTGAAAATTTATGTCCACAAAGAAATCCCCACATGAATGTTTATAGCAGCTTTATTCGTAATTGCTGAAAAGAAAAAGCAACAAAGATGTCCTTCAGTAGATGAATGGATCAATAAACTGAGGTGCATCCATAAAACGTGGCAAAGATGAATGCGCTTTCAAGCCACAGAAAGATATAGATGAATCTTAGATGCATATTGCTAAGGTAGCCAATCAGTAGCCAATTGGTAAGGCTACCTTGATTCCAAGTATGCGATGTTCTGGAAAAGGCAAACCCACAGAGACAGTAAAGAGAAAGCAGTTGCCAGGAGATTAGGTGGCAAGAGAAGAAGACTGAATGAGTAGGCGAAGCACAGGGTATTTTTTGAAGGCATACTCTTCTGTGTGATAATTTAATGGTGGAGGCATGACACTATCCATGATATTGGACATGACATTATCAATTTTTCAAAATTCATAGAACTTTATAGCACATAGTGAATCTCAATGTATGCAAATATTTAAAAATATTTAGGAGGTCAAGGTATTGTAGAACACAATGAACAGAATGTAGAATGTAACAAAAGAATCAAACTGTATTATAAACATGAAACAACCTTTCTGAAGGAAGTAGAGGAAAAAGTGCTAAACTAAAAAACTTTGAATGTAATTGTAACTTGTAAGACTGAAGACAAAAGAAACCGTACATAAGGATCACACTGTAGTTGATAAAGTTGATCTCCATGAGGGTATGGATTAAACAATGATACCACTATACGTATATACCAGAACTAAGCGATTAAGTAAAGGGATGGTAAAAGTTGGGATCCAGGTTTCACACTTCTAGAGTGAGAGATCATAGATAAACAGGGAGAGGGAGGTAGAGTGGTTTATGTGGTAATGGATTAGAGTAGGAGACATCGATACAAACATCTTTAGCTTAATACAGATACAGAGGGTTACATATATCAATATTTATGGATGTGTATATATACAGGAAAGTATATATACATATATTTTTTGTTCTATCAGCTGAGAGGGCCTGGAACCAATAACACATCAGTAGAAATTAGCACACCTAGTGAATAGATCTTGTTTTCTAATACCACTCTCCAGTAAAATAAACCAGGCTCTTTGGAGAAATGGCTCATTCTACAACTGGGGTAGGAAATACAAAACTGAGCCTGTAGCATCTTGTAGTGCCAGAAAGTAAGGAAGTGCTCGAAAATTTTTTAAAAAATATTTAAAAACACAATGATGGAGTATATCAAAGTAATACCAACTGAGCCAACTGAAAGAGCTGCCAATGGCCAAACTGAAGCAATCTGAGCAAGAAAATTAATGAAGCAGTTTCAATTATAACCCAAAGTATTGAATATATATCCTTGAGTCCCAACTAATATAAATAAATGATTGCATACATCTTTTAAGTGGGAGTGAATAGAAAATTCCCATACAGTAGAATTCCAAATAATTTATTTAGGTTCCCTGCCCTGAAGGAAATGGAGTGTAACTTCCACTTCTTATATACGGACAGTGTATGACAACTTTTTTCCAAAGTGTACAGAATGGGAAGGGGAAACAAAGACTAGCTTTAGGGTGGATAAACTTGACAAACACTACCTCAGCAAGGTGATCAAGATGAGTCATAGTATGTATCCATACTATGATATGATGAAAATGACATTTTTACCTCTGTGGTCTTCCTCCCCAAAACCCACAACCCCAATGTAATCATTAGAAAAACATCAGATAAATTCCAGTTGAGACACATTCTACAAAATACCTGACTAGTAGTCTTCAAAGCTGTCAAAGCTATCAAAACAAGGAAAGTATAAGAAATTGTCACAGTCTAGCAGCACGAAAGGAAACATGACAATTAAACGTAATGTAGTATACCGGATATGATTCTGGAAAAGAAAAGACATTAGGTTAAAAACTAAGGAAATGGGAATAAAGTATGGACTTTAGTTAGTAATAATGTATCAATACCGTTTCATTACTTGCAACAAATTTAAAATACTAACAGAAGTGTTAAACAACTGAAGAAATAGTGTAGGGTGTATGAGAACTCCTTGTACTAACATCACAACTTCTCTGTAAATCAAAAACTGTTCCAAAATATAAAGTTTATTTGAAAAATACATAAAAGAAGAAATTGTGCTCTGAAAGTAAAAAATTGTAGTCTCAAAAATTTGGAAGAAAAAATATGTCTTTTGGAAAGGATTTTGCTATTGTATACAAGACATTGAGGCTGGAGTATGAGATTTAAATACAGCCTAAAGTTGCAAATTTCTTTCATCCTCCAAATACATTAGACATATATTCTCTTGAAGAGACATGTCAGCAACTTCTGCTTCTTAAATAGATTATTTCCAAACACAATGAATTGCTTTACAGTTTTCCTCTGCTGCTGATTCCCCTTGCCTTTTTAATGAAGATCTTGTTTGTTATTGCTTTTACCTATGCCATTATTTTTCAAAACAATATGCTTCCCTGTTACAATTTCCAAATAATTAATCAGAGAAACAGTCCCATTTCACTAAGAAAATGCCAACACACAATGCATTTGCTTTCTTTAATTACTTACATAAAGTATTTTTACTTGAAACCAAAACAATGTATTGCTTGCTCTTAAAAAACAATGCCACAAGTCTCACCTGCTAATATAGTGTCTTCACAGATACACATGAATGATAGATCCTCTTATTCATGAACATTAATGAAAACAAATTTGTTTTGAGCTCTTATGTTTAAAATGATGTCCAGGATGTGGCAAAAATAAAAAAAGCTATACTTAGAATTGAATCTTACTATGTGTTTTGGATATATGGAATTGAAAAAATAAATATAATTTTTTTAAATGAATATTTTGGTAAAGGTAAGAATTCATAAGTAATTGCTGATAATTTGAATTGCACTGATCTTAATGTTTTCTATTGCTCACCATGGGCAGTCTCATGCAAAAATAAAATAAAACAAAATGGTGAGTAAGTGAAGCTTGGTGAAAACCAAGTCTCTAACATTTTGTTAAGAAAATGCAGATTAGAACAGTTGGTAAACTGAAGTGGTGTGAAAAGGTAATGTATAATTGTATTTTTATCCCTGTGAAAATATGAGTTAGGGAGATAGAAAAGCAACAGAATGGTAAAACTGCTAAGGACATTTTTTGGTTAGCGTTTACAACGTCAGACATGAAATCAAAAAAAGAATCAGGACACTTTTCCATCTTACAGTTTCTACTTCTGAATTTGAAAGAAAAGTTCAACGTCTTTTTATTTCACAGAGTGACCTAGAAAGGCTCGGCAGAGCCTTTGTAAATAAACTCTGCCTTAAACTTTTCACTCTGCTACTGAACCCTGAGGCACTGCCTCTATTTTTGAAACTTTTTTTCTTACCATTGATAAGATACAATAAAATTAGATCTGATTATCATATGTTCCACTTTCCATTGTGGATATTCTTAAGGAGATTGTGATTAGAAAAAAAGTTTCACAGTCAAGCATCATTTGTCCAATGAAGCATGTATAGGCAGCTCTCATTTTTTTTAAAAGGTAGACATGTAAAATTGCAAACAAAATGAAGAAGTAGAAGAGAAATAGACCTAAAGTAAAATGACACTTAGCATTATTTAAGAGTGCTTGAACTTTTGTTTTTAAACAAATCCTACTAAGACTTTTTATTTTATTTTCAATTTTCTTGTCCTCCCTTCAAATTTTCTCGAAGAATAATAATAACAATAACAACAGCAATAACTTACATTTATGTTATAATAACTGCTTAAAATCCTATAATTCCAGGATTAGAATAAAGGCCAAACTTCTTATCATTCTAGAACCATAACTTTCTACGACCTTAATTTCACTCTGTACTTGAGTCATTCCAAATTGTTTACAATTCTGGGAACACAGAAGGTTGTCTTTAGTCTCTGATCCTTTTTGTATGGTCTTTCTCTACCACCCCTTCCTGTTAACTCTTATTTATCCAGCAAATCTTGGCTTAGAAAACAGCCTTTCTTGATCCTCAAGTTTGGATTAGATGACCTTCTTTTGTGCTGACTTTTATAAGCTTTCATGTCAGGGTACATACAATGATGTGAAATTGTCTGTGTGCTTATATATATTCTTTACTATATAGACGAGCTTTGAGTGTACACACACACACACACACACACACACACACAGTCTCTGGTGTACACCTATTGCCTTGTACCATGCCTGACCTACCTGGTACATCAGAAATAGTTATGAATCAAGAAATGGAGGGAGGGAGGGATAAAATAAGCATAGTATGTTATTTTGCAAAAACACTTAATTTTCCTCTTCAGACTTCATTGTTGACTTACGCCGTGTTCTTGAGTATCTATTATGTGGCAGGAATAGTACTGAGCACTAGCCATACATCCATGAACACAGTGCTTGTTCCCTGATGTTACTTTAGGGTTTCTCAACCTTATCACTGCTGACATTTTAGGCTGAATGATTCTTTGTGCTGAGGAGGCTCTGTCCTGTGCATTGAAAAACATTTAGCAGGATCCCTGGTCTCTACCCAATAGATACCTCAATTATGATCATCATACATGTCTCTAGGCTTTGCCAAATGCCCTCCAGGGGTAAAAAATGCCCTCCAGGGGTAAAAAATCATCCTTGGTTGAGAATCATTTTGTTACACTGTATCATGGTACCCAGATGTTAAACTGGCATTTATAAAAAAGGGTTGTGATAGAAGATATACAAGGTGATCAAGGTGTATAGAGGAAGGAGTACATCCTAGATACATAAGAAGAGCAACTTTTAGAAGTGGTAGGGAACAAATAAGACTTCTCTCCTACCCACAAAAAACATACACAATCTAGTAGATAGAGAAAGTGGACAAAAAGACCATTGCAATGCAGTGTAGTAAAGGCACCCATAGAAATAGGCAGAGAATGGTACAAACACAGAAGTACTCCTAAGGAAGATCGTATGCCTCCATCCCTGAAAAGTTACATGAATAAGGACAGTGAGTTACAAAGGAGCAAGAATTATATTTATTAGCATTAAGTATTTATGGAATTTTGAATATTTATGTGAATTTTGGAGTCCAAAAAAGATGTAGAAGTCATGACAAAAAAAAGATACAACTTCAGTTTTGCTGTCAAACAACATTTGAAAAATCATAAGGAACATAATACTTACAAGCCTGTTAGGAAATAATAAATCTCTGATTCTTACGATACAGTATGTAGGAATAGTAATTTAGAAAAGGGAACAGTTGGTGTGGGTTTCATGGAGGATATGGGATTTGAGGGGGGTTTTAGGAAGAGAGAGGCAAATGGGGATGACAGGACCATGCAGCAAATTATGGTGTTTCCTAAGGAATAGCTCCTCCTCTTTCTCTTTCTCCTCAAACTCCTGTTCCTTCTGCCCCCTGTCAATCTTTTGTTTGAGTTGAGAAGGAACTCCTGTTTCTTCTGAATAAGAAAGAAGAATAGTACGAGGAGAGAGAGAAGAGGACCTATTCTTTTTTTGTCTCACTCGACTGATACATTTTCAGTATTAAACAAGGGTTTCTTTAAAGAAAGAAAAGTTAATGATTGCATCATGATGTATTCATGCCTGTCCTTACCCCTGTCCCACTTCAAACAATACAACATATTTTCCTGTTGAGTAAAACTATCAGTGATGGCATCTTATGACTGGAAAACAATCTGAGAACAAAATCCCAACCAAGGCTCTGAAATTCATATGCAAAATGTGCAAAAACATCCTACTCAAAAATGCGGTACCAAACATAGATGGTATTGTACTTAAATTAGAAATTTTCTCATGATACTTGGAATGTACTTATAATTATGCAAATTTACAAGGGCATGTTTATTCACATTTTTCTAGAATGGTAAAAATTAAAATTTATTTTGAATTTAATAAGGATAGGAATGATTGGTATTTATTAACTAATACTCTCCCATGCATTAAAGTTACTGGGTTGTGTTTGAATCAAATGTTTTTCAAAATGCAAATATGATTCGGTCATTCCCCTATTTAAAACCATTCTGTGGCTTTATATTGCTCTCATTCTAAATTCCAATTGTCTTTAACTAGCCTATAAGATCTTTCCTCCCTCTTTCATTTCATCTTATGCCACTTTTCCCTTTGCTTTCCAGATTTTAACCATGCAGCTCTTCTTTCTCTTTGTTGGATGTCAATGTCCCCTCCAGCCTCAGAATTTGAGACTTCCCATCTCTCTTCCAGATTGCCCTGCACCCTCAGTTAACTTATCCTAAATACATCCTTTGTTTAGGGAAGAGTTCACTGACCTGACAGATTAGGGTAGGTACCACTATTGTCTGAGATCTTTCCTTCATAGCACACAACAATGTGTAATAGTACATTTTGTGTCATTTTTGATTTGAGACTCTCACCCACATTACTGCTTTAAAATCTTGATAACAGGGATCTGATGTGCTTATCATAATATTCCCAATATTTTTCCCAGGGCCTGGCACATGGCAAGGACGAATGGACCAATGATTTGAGGGTTGGACAGATTGGAGCAGTTGGATGGCAAATCTTTTCTCTTAGGCTCCAAATTCAGAGCACAAAAAGCAACACTGGTTAATTTTAGTATTTATCATAGTTTGGGTATTGTATGCTTGAGATTTCTATGCCTCCAGAGGGCCATGAAAGTAGTGGGGATTCTCTAACTCCATTAATGCAAAAAGCCTAAGGAACAGTGTGTTCATCCTGAAAAAGACTGCCCAAAATGATTAAAATATCAAATATTTTGGACTGTTACATATGAGATCATATAAGCACTCTTTAACTCATGCTTATCAGAGGCTCTGATTGGCTCTTATGTATGTCTGATTAATACCAAATGGGAAAAGTATTATCTAAGGAAAGCAGTTTAGAAGACAATGTTCTCTATGACAAGATCCGTTGAGGAGAAAACCAGTAGAAGGGGTCTTTGGAGATAATCTTGAGGTTCTGGCAACAAGACAGAGTGTTAAGGGCATCATCTCTCAAATCTCAGCTATGCTACTCCCAGCTATATAAATTTGGACAAGTTTCTAAAACCAGATAAGCCTCAGTTTCTGATTTATAAAATAAGGATAATAATATTCACTAAATATACATGTAAAGTGCCTAACGCAGAGCCATGTCAGGGAGAAGGCTCTGTAACACGTGCCCAGTATGGGTAGCAATAGTGAATTAATAACTCTAGTGGACATACACAGCCAAGAATCTTTTTTTATTAAGAGGTCTTCAGTGAGATCTGTAAAAAATATTTTTGTGTATGCATTAGTATTTCTTCTCATATGTTTAAACTAAACAGATAGCAAATATTGTCCATCTCATATTTTTAGTAAAAACTAAATGCTAATATAACTATTAAGAATCTAATTTTTATCATTTTCTCACATTCAAATTATTTTTATCCTATGAATTTCTGGCCATTAGGAAGTAAATCTAAGCAAATTTGCACAGTTCACAGTCATTTTTTATTGAGTATTTTTAATATGATAAGTTTGTACTTGTTGTTGGTCTATCTGTTGTGTGATACATGGCAAAAATTTTAATCACTGCTGAAAGTTACAAACTATTTCTCAATTTTATCTCATAACTAGACAATAATGATGTTTTCAAGCAGGTATAACTTCGATAACATTTTATACATTTCAGTCATATTTAGTAGGTGAAAACAAGTATGAAGATAAATGTTAAATTATAAAAAGAAAACTTTATTGAACCACTGTATTGGGAAGAAAAACTAATAAAATGGTTTTAGTGTTTGCAGAAGCAAAAAAGCTTCTCTTATTTCCTTGGTCAATGAATACATATATCTTTTCGTGTTTTTGAAAAGAGATATTTCCATATCTCATAATATTTATTTAATAATTTAATATTTATTTAACTCTGTGTTTAATTATAAGTTATAATAAGGATTTTATTTTCAAGTTCTCGAAAGTGATGCCAAACCCTTAAAATGTGGCAAAAGATATTCACGAAAGAAGAAATCATATGTTTCTATTCTATACACCAGTATAGACCTTAAGAATTGGCTTCAGAGTATCTGTAAATTCTCTGAAAATCATATACCAATGGTTGTGCATGTTTGCATTTTTGTAAAGAGATTATCGGGATTTTCAAGGTGTCTCTTTCCCTGGTATTTTGAAGTAAAAGACATTTGAGACACTTGAGACACTTGTAGCAGAGAAGAAAACAAATTTATGCACTCATGAATCTAATGTCCCAGAGGAGACTGACAAAAAGAATAAGTAAATGAGTATATAAGTATGGCTTATTAATAATGAAAAAAGTAGCAACATCTATTTTACATTTATTTATTCATTAAACATCTATTAAGAATACAACATACGAGGGTTTTTTCTACATCCTACAGATAAAGTTGTTAGAGGGGAAAGTAATAAAAATGCTACTCTCATGAAGCTATGTTCTAGAAGTGTAAACAGACAGTAAATAAGATCAGTAAAGAAAATATGTCATGTGTTAGAAATTCATTAGTGCTAAAGCAACAAAACAGAAAATCGGCCCAGAAACTATCAGTATTTGGGGTAGCAGTGGAAGGGGTTACAACTTTAGACACAATGTCCAGGGAAGGTCTCACTGAAGAAATGCTATTTGAAAAATGATTAGAAGGAAGTATTTTAAAGCAAATTATTAGATATCTGAAGTACAAGTGAGAGAGAGGCAAAAAGTTGAGGGTGTATTCATGGATATGTTATATTTCTATTGCTGTCATGACAAACTCCCATAAATTTAGCAGCTTAAAAATGAGACAGATGTCTCATCCTACAGGTCTATAGTTCAGAAGTCTGACATGGGTCTCAGTTTGCTAACATCAAGGTGTCACCAGGGCAACATTCTTTTATGGAGGCCCTAGGGGAGAATCCACGTCTCTGCATTTTTCCAGATTCCTAGAGGTGGCCCCCATTCAGCTCATGGTCACCCTCCTCCTTCTTCAAATCCAGCAATGGGTTTGCATTTCTTCATGCCTTTCTTCTACGGTCACTCTCTTCCTGACCAGAGCCAAGAAAGGTTTTCTATCTATAAAGAGTCATGTGATTATGTTGCATAATCTGGGATAATCTCTCCATTTTAAGGGCCTTACTTTAACTACATCCCCAAAAGTCCTCTTGCTATGGCTTTCTGTCAAGTCAGAGCATAGTTCTGATTTTGACAATTTTGCCATTAATTTTGTTGCTTTTTGAAGTGGATTTATGGAGGTCCTCACTCCGCCATTAGAGAAGTCTTAGCCTGCTGCTGTCTGGACTGTGGAGTAAAAGGAGTCATTGATCCACTTAGTGGCTAATGCAGTGCCCTGATAAAGAAAAGTGATGCCTTGGGTTAGGTAGTTGTGATGTTGTGAAGGTGAGAATTGGAGGTACTTGTGGTACACTTCTCATTGACTGACTCTATGATTATTGTAATATTTATTTTCTCTCTCATTCAATCAAAGATATAGGAGGAAGCCATAATATTTTCATGCTTTCACTTTACCTATATCACAAATTCATAGGATAAGAAGGCCTAATCTCTACAACCTTACCCTACTGCTAACAGGTATTTTTAACTCCTAGTTTATAAACAATAGAAACTCACTTACATTAGCAGCATGTCCTCATGTAAACTGGTCTGGATTTTTATTTGTATTTCTCTTTACTTGGATGTGGGCTTTCAGTTATTGTGTCATTCCCAGGCGCTTGTTTTCTCTCCTCAGCTCAGGTATACACAGCCATGAGATCTAACTGCTCAGTTGAGAGTCACAGTTTAGACAACTCTCAATTTCTCTGTAATCCTTAAAACTTTCTGAACTAGGGTTTCCCTGCTTTATGTGATTGCTATATTTATTTTGTTCTTCATGTTCCCTAAAAATGAAAAAAAAATAGGTTTCGGCTCAGTTTGAATCAAAGCATTAGTGACAAAAACATTGGCGAAGATTTTTCTCAACATAGAGTGACAAATTGAGGGATTTTCCATCCTAGAAACACATTTTCTTGAAAATATATACTCAAACACTAATATGTTTTTTCATTCTGCCCCCTTGAATTTTAATTCACGTCTCATATTGACACATAGAGAAATAAGCCCTACATTTACTCTAAAGAAATCAATGCCTATTCATGCATTAAGTCATCTGTTCCACTTTCTAACACTGATGACCTCATTTAATCTTAGCGATTACACATTATAGATGGCACAGTTAATATTGGAAACATTATATATTTCACTACTTTTAATTGGGATAAAAGAGATGAATACAAGCTTTAGGGGAATTGTACGTTTTTGAATATATGTGGAAGTCTGTTCTAAGTTACACTAAGTCAAATCTATAAATGTTCTATATAAAAATTATTGTAATTAAGCCTAAGAGATAATTTGAACAAAAGCTAAGTAAATAATTGTTTGCTCTTATCTGACTTAAAACTTATCTTTGATCATGACTGGATTTCTTTTTTTTTTAATTTTTTTAAAATTTCAACATATTACAGGGGTACAAATGTTTAGGTTATGTATATTGCCCTTGTCCCACCCTGCCCAGGTCAGAGCTTCAAGCCTGTCCATCCCCCAGATGGTGTGCACCACACCCATTAGGTGTGTGTATACCCATCCCTTCCTCCCCCATCCCATCTGCTCAACACTCAATGAATGTTATTACTATATGTGCACTTAAGTGTTGATCAGTTAATAATAATTTCATGCTGAGTACATGTGGTACTTGTTTTTCCATTCTCGGGATACTTCACTTAGTAGAATGGGCTCCCACTCTATCCAGTATAATACAAGAGGTGCTATATCACTACTGTTTTTTTGTGGCTGAGTAGAACTCCATGGCATACATATACCACATTTTATTAATCCACTGATGAATTGATGGGCACTTGGGTTGTTTCCACATCCTTGCAATTGTGAATTGTGCTGCTATAAACATTCGAGTGCAGATGTCTTTTTTATAGAATGTCTTTTGGATTTCTCTTCATTAAACAAAATGATTTTGACCTTACACTTGAAGATTTTTCTTCAGAAAAAAGAAGTCTTTAATGAGTTATTTGTTGTAGTATAATTTTTAAAATACAATAGCTATAAATCTAATAACCTACTACCAGTGTTTAGTAGAATATTCATTCCATTTTGTAATTTGGATAAATATTTATCAAAATAGAACAGTACACAGCTATTCTGGAATGTTCAGTTGAGTAAGCAGTAGAAATGCAAAAATAGGGAGAACGCTTTACACAGAGGGCCTAAGGTTCAGCCCAGAGCTGTGGTGGTAGAAACCCTTGCCCAAGGAACTATCCCAAAGACTCAAAACACAAAGCGGTTTTTTATTTTTATACCTTCTGTACCTCTATGCTCAGCCTGATCTTTGTGTCTTCCCCACTAACCAACCACGCCTTTGGTTAGGTTCAGAGTCCCTTAGCTGTTGTCTCTTCAGGAAATTTACTGATGCTTCTACCCAATACTTCTATAACTTGACAGAATCCAAGACTAAAATAATCTTCCTAATTCTTTCTATGTCTAAATCATTCACTTGTAATATCCAGTCTCTTAAAATAAAAGGTAATTTATTTGTAAAGCAGTGACAGTAAGCCGTGCTTGTCTGTTCACTTCTTTTCTCCTCAGAACAAAGGAAGGGCATTTTGTAAAATGTTACCATAGTCTGTGGATCTTCCAATAGAGAAACAGGAGGTTATATTTTGGGGATCAACTTCTTTGGCTAAACATTACCAGGCCCTTAAACACCCTCTCTGAGAAGGCACGAAGAGCAGTAGCACGTTCTGATTTGATGTCTCTCACATGAGCAGAAGAAAACTTCCCAATCATTTCTCATTTACAGAATACTGTGCACTAATCATTATGGCCTGTCCTTCATTTACTGTTTATTAGAAGATCATTACCTCTGGACAGCTTTCAAGTGTGTGTGTGTGTGTGTGTGTGTGTGTGTATTCTACAAATCCCCTTGTCCTCTTTGTTTATCTAAGTGGAGCTTTAGTTCTTAGTTTCTCTAACAGTCATAAACTGGTTAACAAGGGAATTTTTAATCGGCTTCATTCTTTCTTACATATTCTCCCTACCCTCTTGATTTTTTATAGAATAAATATTTCAAAAATTTCTCCTGCCATAGGAATTTCCATACATTATTGTTGCTCTAAATGACCTCTAAAATAGCTGGAGAGGTAGCTATCTAGAGATAGCTTAGAGACAATCTAGGCTCTTTTATAGACAAAAATAACGAAACATAGATAATTGTGGGAAATTGTTCAAGTTTAGACAGTGTGTCAGGGGCAGAAGCAGGAATTGATTGACCTTAGAGCTACTTTAAAACAATTCAGAGTTTATTACATTGCATGTCACTCAAATAACACTAATTGCAATGCCTACCCTTTAATTGACATATCAGTGTAAATTATTCCAAAGAATAGCAGGAAAACATGTAAAATAGACTCCAACTCATGCCAGTTCCACTATGGTAGATATGTATAGCACATATATAGAGTAAGTATAAGTGAAATGAGAGTAATGTCAATATAACATATATGACTGTCAGAAAGTAAAAGTCATAGAACTTTGACAAATTAAAGAGAGAAATAAAGAATAATAGCTACCAAATGTAATGAGCTACTTATGGAAATAATCCATCCTAAAAAGCAAAGAGAAGATAAGTGAAGAGAAAACTTCCATCAGTGACTAAGGAAGACTCAATAATCACTAGTGTTAGCCTACTCATAACAAAAAATGATGCCTGTAGCTTAATCAATTGTAGAAATGAATAGAGTTTATAATCAGTTATACTGTAAACGGTCTGAAGAAAAAATTTTAATAGAAGAGGGTTTATCAGAACAGTACTATTTATTTGTTTCTCCTAAACTTTCTCATCAAAAGGTATTCCTTTGGCTTCACTCCTTTCCATATAGACATCTTTATTAACATACTGTCACCTTCTTTGAGAGCATAAAATCCTGGGAGTAAGGGTCCAGTATTAGGAAAGAGGAGCCAGAGGTTGAAGAAACTATCATTTTTAACCTGTATAGATAAGAAGCATAAGTCTGTGGATCAGGAGACTTCTAGCATTAGTAGAGGATTTTCTGTTCTGAGGCAGAAACAATATATAAAGCTTATTTATTGCCTAGATAAAATATAGCTTATGACTGGTCACCTCTCCTTGATATTTCCATATTCACCATATTCACTCACCTCAGTGCCACTTTGGCCTTTCACTTGCTGTATTATTGGAGGAACTGTGATTTGTGGAGTAAATCCCCCCAAAATTTATATTTTTGTAGCCAAAAAATTGCTGTAAAAATGTTTCTATAATAAGTTAATAGGCATTTTAGGCTATATATAGAGAAAAAAAAACCCTCTCTATCTATATATAGGCTTTATATTCTATAGAGAGAGTTTTTCTAGAGTTAATAAGTCTCCATTGGCTTTCTTGAGACTCAAGACTTCCAAATCTGAAGTATAGCCCACAAAATGTATTTATTTCACTTTGTATGTCCCCATATGTGAATTTCTACCCTGTGGCCTTTCAGCTCCTCATAAATGCTGCCATAAAACTGGTGTAGAGTTTTTTCATGTCAAGAGGTCATAACATGGACAGGTCAAAAAAGAAAGCTGACTCTTACTTATTTGTTTCTCCCAAATGCCCTCAAAACTCTTAAAGTCTGTTCTTTGGCTTCATTTTCCCTCATACAGACCTCTTTATTAACATGCCTGCCACCTTCTCTGAGATAGTAAGCTCCTGGGAGATAAGGATTCAGTATCAATCTTCCTTATTTTCCTTTAATCTGGAACAATACCTTGCATATAATAGCCACTAAATAAATGTTTGATCATGAGAAAATAAATGAATGAATTTAAGTTCCTGAGATTAAAAACACAATTCACTCAGAGAGCTCATTATGCTTATAGGATCTCGGAGTAATCATTATCAATAACAAAGAGCATTGATTACATATTAAATATAAACCTATTTATGTAACAAGCAAGCATTCTCTCTCTCTCTAAACTAAAACTCTCTTTTATTAGCAAGTATTGAGGATTGAAATAGTGTTCATGGTAATTTGTCAATGAATACACAAAGGAGGAAGATAATTACCCAGAAATGAAGATGACATGGGAGACAGTGAAGAAAGAGAAAATTCAGATCTTTTTCTTCTCTAGAGTTCTGAATCAAAATATGGGAGTCGTAAATGAAACATTTACTTTGCGTATTGATTAGAAAAATCTCGAAATTTTAAACAGCTTACTTTATAATACATCATTAAGGAATATCAACTGTCCTTACTTCCATTACTCGTGGACATTAGACACAGTAGGAGTCCATGTTGATCATATATTGCAACATCTGCATAATTGTATAAGAGGAAAGAGTTATTGTTGGGCATAATAACATTGCATTACGGTACCATTGAAATTGCAGACTATCGAAACATAGCAGGTGTTTTCCCACTAGATATTTAAAATGAGAAAAAGATAACTTCTCTGGCATTCAATTAGACTGTTGAAATAATTAGGAAGACAGTAGTTTTGAAAGTTATAAATCTCGCATTTAGTCAAAGCACGTCTTTGTCTATGACTCTATAATCACTTCTAAATGGGCTCTGTTGAATAGCTGGGTATCAGCTATCTGTGATTCTCATAGTTTTTATTGTCTGACCTATTAAAGACATCCCAGAATACTCATACTACATATCAGCCTGCTTCTTTTCTTTTTTGTCTTAAAGTGATCATCATCACCAAGCTATTCTGAGTCCCATATATCCAGCCTCCCCTTTAAATGTTTTTAAAAAGTAAAAATTTAAAAATTTTCAAAAAGTAAAAATAAGTCTTTATATTTATTGTAATTTAAGGTGTCTTCATAGTCACCTTAAATGATGTGCTTTTTAAGAATTTTAGCTCCAGATTTTAGACCACTGATGGAAAGTATACACGAGCTACAATTATTACATTCTGCTACTTCTGGTCCAGGATAAACATCTCGGCCATAACATTCATATTTTTAAAAATGTAATACAATATTTTTTGTGACTTCTGTCTTTAGTAGTAATGATGATAATAATATAATATCTCCAAAGCAGACATTCAAGATAGCTCATGTTGATGTGACTAAAAATGGTTTGAGTTTTAAAGCAGTTTTCATCTGGCCTAAATTTCTACAGTATCAGAGAGTTGGCAATCGTTTCCCCTACCTGTTTGGCTCAGCTTAAAAATCCAACATCAAAGCCTCAGCTGTAACAGCAGGCAGGAAAGTATAATCTGGCATCTTTAGGTTTAGCCAACTCCAAATACCAATGTGAACCCAAGGCTACAGTGCTCTGTTCAGAGACACGTCACCTAACAAACTTTAAAATTCAAATCACATCTTAAGCTTAGCAAACCAATATAATGAGAAATAAAATGTTAGCTTTAATTTCAAGGCAAACTGAAATAACTCAATTAAACTATTTCTGGTGCTTCAGTTCAGCAAACACATACATATACCTTGTGCAAAATAATATAGTAATTATAAGCGGGGTGGATGTGGCAGGAGCAGAGAGCAAAACAAGGTAAAGCATAAATCCCGACTTTGAGGTGCCTATAGTAGGGTGATTTCCTGAATAGAGACAAAAATAAAATATTTTATATGCTTAGTATAATATTTTAATTATTTTAATTTGTTAAAAGCAGAATTGCTACACTATAATCCAAGAAAGCAATAAGTGATCATAACTGATAGTTTGGCTGATGGAAGGTTTGATGAATGAGGTGGCATTTTAAGGAATGGTAGAAATCAAGAAATTGAGAAAAGGGAAAATAAAACAAAATAAAGAGAGGAATAAAGCAGGCCCATGCAAAATGTGTTAAGGGAACATCAAAGTGCCAGATTGGCTGGAGTGAAGCATCCATGAAGAAGAATAATGAGAAATGAATCCGAAAAAGCAGGTGGAGAAGGCTAGATCACTGAGTACCTTGAATCCAGCCTGACAAGTTTGAACTGCAGGCAACAAGGAGTTGTTGGCTGGTTCTGCTTTGTTTGTCTTTAGCAGGTGGGTGAAATTACCAGGGCTCTATTTTAGAAAGAATAACCTCACAGTCTTGCGAAGGGTGGAATGAATGGGAACGGAAGGAAAACAGGAGGCTATTACTCTATCCTGTGCAGAAACAAGCCCTGAATTGAAATGACGGTAGTAAAAACAGGAAGGAGGGAACTAATGTGGATAAAATTATTTCCCTTTTCAGATCTTGAAAGAAAATCTTTTCACATTTACATGTGCAACTATTACCTTGTCACATTTTAACAATGAAATTGTGTCACTAACATTTTCTGCAATAATTTACCTTGCTATGTACTAAAATAATTTGCTTGCAATGTGAAATCTTATTTTCTATGTAGTCTTTTTGTATGTGAAAATGTTCTGAAGGTTGGGAGAATTTTGAAACTTAAGGAGGTATTTGGTGGCCAAACATATTCAGACTCAGGGTTTTTTATTTGATGTCTTTCAAACGCATTTTTAAGAATCAGCTTTGGGTTCCAAACTAGTAGTAGAAAAGATACAAGAACAAAAGCCATATGAGGTTGACAAAACATGGTAGGGAAGAAACTGAATTACTAATTACAAAGCTAATTTAAATGATGGACCAGAGTGCTGGCGAAGCTTGTTGGGAAATTGAGGCATAAAGATAAAGGGTAGCCACCTGCAAGTATAGAATTCAATGAGGTAGAGAGGAGTGCCTTCATTTATTCATGTATTTATTCATTTGTTCACTATTTGAGGATTTAGCCATGGCCTGGGCAAGATATTTGGCTAAAAGAAAAGTGATTTTAATGTATTTCTAATCAAAGTTATCAATTCTCTAGTATAAAGATTTTGAAATGTTTTAATATTACAGCATTTGTAAAGCATAAAAAATACATCAAGATTCAAAACAATCTTCCATAATTATTTTTATTAAAAAAGTCTACAGCATGAATAAAATATATGAACAATGGTGTTCCTTAGAATATTTTTTAAAGTAGCAAAAACTTGGACACCATGTAAATTTCTAATTATTTTTGTTATATACATGCTGTTATTTCCATACTAATTTCACATTTAAAGATCATTTTACAGAGGTCTATCTATATCAGAAAACATTAATACATAAATATTAGTTAATATATGATTATTACATTATTAATAATAATATATTATTAATTTTAAACAGGCTAATATTTGCATAGCATAATTTCTATACATCAATCTCCATATTATATATATAAAATCTTATACATACAGTGTATGTATATAGAGAGAGTGTATATATATAAAAACACATGTATACATGTGTGTATATATATTATAAAATATATGAAGATAATCTTTAGAATCTTAACAATCTTTTTTTCTGAATGAATGGCTTAAGAGTGATTTTTATTTACTCTACAAATTTTCCAAATATAATTTTGTAGCTGAAAAGGAAAATATCTATTTTAACCTTATAAAAATTAAATTAGATAACTTTCTATTTTAAGGGATATTTGAAGATGTAAATATTTTCAGATAAAATAACATGGGCATTCTTTTAGACCAACTTAAGTTTTGCTAAACATTGAAAAGCACACAATACCTGATCTAACTCTGTCATGTTCCATGGTGAGATAAATATGTATCATATGAATAGAATAAATATAAATTAAATGAGAACATAAATGTAATACACATGACTGTCATTGCCATCAAAGTACTTGCGGGAACATGAGGCATCCTGAACTTTAATAAGATAAATAATTAAATCTGGTATAATAACAATCAAATATAATAAACCACCTGTGGAGATCACCCACTCTAAAGAGCAGAAAGTAAATGGACAAATAAAATATTTAGACTTGGGCAGATTTATTAGAGATACTACAGCAGACTCACGAAAACATAGTAAAGTGATCTTCAAATGTAATCTAATTCTAAAAATGGATAAAGATGTCTCATACTTCATTCTAGAAATAGACGGAGCCTAACATTGCCATAACAAAATTTGCCCTACTCAAAATATTTTTCTAACATGATCTTCTCTTAGAAGACCCTTTAACTAAAATATTAAAGGCAAAAATATAACATCCATACTGGACCTCATCTTTTACAAAATACATTCATTAACCATGATTTATTACTTTTTAAACACATTTTCTTTCCAGAGAATTATTTATTTAAACCTATATATAATAGGTTTATGTGCAGTTGTAAGAAATAATATAGAGGATACCCTATACTCTTGATGCATTGTTCCCCGATGGCAACATCTTGCGTAACTGTAGTACTATATTGCAACCAGGAAATTCACATTGACAAAATTCATTGGCTTTATTCGGATTTTGCCAGTTTTACATATAATCATTTGTGTACATGTATGTATTTAGTTCTGTTTAATCCTTCATGTGTACATTTTTGTCCACCATCATCACAGTCAAAATACAGAATAATTCCACCACGAGGATTTCTCAAGCCCTCACTTTTACAGCCATATCACCTTCTTCCCCCCAACCCTGACCCCTGCCAAGTGCTAATCTATTCTCCATTTCTATAATATTGACATTTCAAGAATACTATATAAATAGAATCATACCGTATGTTACTTTTTGGGGTTGGCTCTTTTCACTCAGGATAACTCCCTTGAGACCTATCAAAGGTGTCATAGATCAATAGTTTGTTCTTTTGCTGAATAATATTCAGTGGTATCGGGCAAAGTAATTCTTCCCACTTTACTATCCTTTTTCAAAATTGCTTTTAGCTATTCTAGTTTCTTTTATTTTCCATAAAACTTTTAGAACAATTTTGTCCATGTCAATGTCTAAATAAAACTTGCTAGGATTCTGATAAGAAACGCATTAAACTTATAGACCAATTTTGGGAAAAGTGGCACCTTTACTATGTTGAGTGTTCTAACCCATGAATAGAGTATGTCTCTCCATTTATTTAGATGTTTTTAAATTTCTTTCATTTGTATTTTTTAATTTTCAGTACAGTGATCCTGTACATATTTTATTAGATTTATAGCTAATATTTCATTTTCATTGGAACAATGGTAAATGTTTCACACATGTTCATTATTAGTATATAGAAATGGATTAAGATTTTATGTTGATCTTGCATCCTACAACTTTGCTTAATTCACTTAGCTGAAGGAAGTTGTTTTTGTTAGTATTTTGTTTTTCTAGATTTCTTAGGATTATTTGCATAGAAAATTATGTCATTTACATATAAAGATGGTTGTGTTTCTTCCTTTCTAATCTGTATGCCTTTTAAATTTTTTTGCTTGGTTTTATTACTTTCGAAAGTGCAATATTATGGATAGGTAAGTAAAGATAACAAAATTTCTAACAATAATATTTGCACAATTTGATTTTCTTGTTAAAAATGATAATTAATTTAAATAAAATGAACTATGGAAATGAAATAATAGTGTGAACGTTCTCTAAACTGTTTTATTTTATAGTCACCTAAAGTAAATACCAAAAGT
The DNA here is from genome assembly GCA_963574695.1 of Propithecus perrieri. Lineage (NCBI taxonomy): Eukaryota > Metazoa > Chordata > Mammalia > Primates > Indriidae > Propithecus > Propithecus perrieri. The sequence goes on along the minus strand of CAUYRB010019000.1, from coordinate 5,951 downwards.
AACATTAGTAACATTGGTAATGCAGTTCAGTCAGAAAGTTTTGCTCAACTGTGTCAAGTATGTAAAAAAATTTTTTTTCTCTCAGTAACAGTTCCTCAGAAATAAATCAGAATAAATAGCATAGGGTATCTTCTGTATTATTTCTTAGAATAAATATCTAATACTTGAGTCAATTATAGTTTATAATCTTAATAAAGACGTTTTTATTTTAATCACTTCAAATAGGAATGAATAATATTATTACTACAAATTATAATCAAGAGTTTGGATCTATTATAAAACTAAAGCTCTATAAATTCTCGTTCTGTAAATGACTAAGTGAGAAAAATAAAGTAATATAAAAAGTTTCATTCTATCTTGTAACAATATGGTCAAAAATAAAATTTCATATAAGCCTAGCTTTGCCTTCATTTCACATTAGGGAACTCTTATGTTGCCAAATATTTGGAATCAGGGCTTCATTATTTATAATATATTTATTATTAATAAGGCTAAGAGAACATGTCTCAAAGTGTGTTACATAAAATGTTGGCCAAGAGAGATGTTCTAAGGGAAAGATTTTCATTGATTAACTTAGTTTGTAACATATATATATATATATATATAAACCCCTTTGTTGATATTAGTACCTATTACCTTATTAAATGATCTATGAAGTCCTCCAGTATTGAAACTTGTTTACCTTTATTTAATTCATTCTTTTTCTAACTTATTTGAACATTAAACACTACTCTGGAATAACAAACACATTATATTTCTTAGAATTTATGCTGGGAAACCCTAACATAGGGAATGCTGCCTTACTCATTCAATAAGTGCTTAGATTTCAGGGATTTGGGAGGAATTACTGAAGTATGTTTAGCATCCCCTTCTGCTCCTCTCAGTTATTACTTCTGTGTATATAATGCCACCATCTTGCACCACATCATGGTCTCTCAGAATCTGACTGGATGATTACTGAACTAATCTGAAAACCATTTGTGCTAGTGTATTGCTGAACATATCTTATTGTAGCAAGCCAACAACTATCTAAATACCTAGAATGGTGTTCAATAAATGTTTATTTTCTCCCTTCCTCACCTCTTCTGTCTCCAACACTTGGAGCAACCAAATTATATTAAGCACCTCAGGAATTATGACAAACTTGAAAAGCTATTTTGGAGTCATCCAACTTTCAACTTCCCATATGTCATACCACTTGAACGACTAGTCACTCTACAAAGAATGAAGAATGTCTATTCAAACAAATGATATACAATTATAGCTGCTTTCGTCAATTTCAAAATAATATTAGGATTTGGTCAATTTAAGAATATCTTTTAATTTTTTCATACATATCAATATATAGCAGGAATGTAGAATCTTATAAACTTCCCAGCTACAACAGGTTTTACAGTTGACTAATGTCATAATTTCATATTATTAAGAACTGTTTATTATTTTTCTGTAAACCTGCTTACCCAATACATTATCTTAAAGTAAACTGCCAAAAGGAAGGGATTATTTTTGAATTATTTTATCAGTTGCCCTAATCATTCTAATCATTATTCTGCTATTTAATGAGTCTGCCAAAAATCAAATTTCTCAAAACAGAACATTTTCTGCACTTCACTTTTCTCTTAATATTAATGAAAACTTGCATTAATGCAAGTTATTACAATTAATGTATCTCTATTCCAAACAGTATCACGCCAATCTTCATGTGACATTGTATTAGTATCTTAGCAATAATCAGTTGAGTCCTTTTTCAAAAAAAACATGTCAAAAATGTTGATTCAGTTTAAGGCAACCCCAGGTTTATATCTCATTTTTGGAATGTCTTTGTATTTACATAGTCATTCCTAGATTCCCTAACTCTAGATGACATTTTTTTCTCGCTTTTTATGACTAACCAAATCAACATTTGATATTTAAAGTATAACAAATATTAAAAGCAAAATGAATTTTCCTTTTACACATGTTTGACCTTTGGATTTCTTTCCCAAAGTTTATAAAATTTCATTTTCTGATTACATTCTTCTCATACAAGATTAATAGTTTGAAGCATTGATGAGACATCTTAATGAGATAAAGTATGAAATATGACGAACATTATCATGAGTCAAAAATGCACTTCACTTAATCTTATGTTCTTCAGATACATGAAGAAAACTCCTTCAATCATTCTGGTATGTTTCATATTTTGTTTTCAAATCACATAAGATGCTTTCCCTATCAGCCAAGGAAGTGTCTTTGTTTGCATCTCAGAAAATATCTAGGCCTCTTAGTACATGCAGGCCTAAAGCAGATCATTCCATTAAATATTCAAGAACAAGCCTGGCAGGATTTTCAAGAATACAGGTGTTAAGACCACCGAATTACAATAGGGATTTTTAAAGAATTTACTCAGGGAATTAAGGGTTCTGAAATAAAAATGGTTAGAGCTATAAGAAAACTTGCAGATAATTCTCTCATCTGTCATTCCAAGAAAAAGGCTGTGATTTCTGCCTGGTTATTGTAGATTCTTCATAACAAATGAAATTAAATAATCAAACCTGGTTCATAGCGAAATTATCTAGACATATTAGCCTAATTTTCATCTATCCCACTTGGAACCATATATTCAGACACTCATAACATGCCCTGGAACTCTAGGGATCTTCAAGTTAAAAACATGTGAACAATGGATTGGGCTGCTGAGACTATAGGTTGGAGAAGCTCTGCGTTTAATAATTTCTTAAATCATATGAAAGGTATTTTTATCATCATATGTAAATACCTTAAATTTAATATCTAACTCTTTTGTTTGCAAGGAACAAAAACATATCAATTTACCTTAAATAATTTAGAAGTTTTAAGAATAAACATCGTGCTGTGTACACACTGGATTTTCTGCCCAGCCCCTCTTCTCCAAAAGCTACTGACTTAATATTGGAGTCACTCCCATAATCTTTGTTATGTTGTATGACTCTACTGCCTTAGGCATCATAAATAGGATACCTGAAAAAAGCTGGACTGATGAAATATATTTACCCGTGAATTGGTAATTTTAAACTAAATCATAGAGAGATTGAGTTCATGGGATCTGAGTCTCATTAATGGCAGCATATTAAGTGAATTTTCAGAGAATTTTTCTTTTTCCATGTCTGATGGCCCCACTCTTCAATGGACTGCAATCTATGATGGGCCTGACTATGCCACAATAAATTTATATTTTTAAAACATTATATTTGTAACCAGAAGAATCTTAATTTATACACGTGGGCATGCAAATCAATAGAACACTAAATAATAAAAGCTGAACAACATGAATTGAGAAAAGCCAGAAACCTGGGTAAATCTAGAATCTGTGAAATGCTGATACTGAAATTTTCACTCCATGCTCTATCACTGATGAGCCCTATCTAAATTTTGTAGTCCTTTGCTTTAATCTATGACAGTATTTCTCAACCTCTATTATTTATTTTTCTCTGCCTAATAGCATTTGCTAAAATAGAATTTCAGCTTTCTAGGAACTTTGACTTGTTTAGCCCTTCACAGTCTTGACTTTCTACCTTATGACTTCTTCTTAGCTTCCATTCTCATTGCTATGGGACTGTTTGTCATAATTTTAGTTAAAGTTCTAAGAAGGAAAATTAGCATTTCTTGCCTATGTTGTCGTAGATTGATGGCCAATCAGTGGACTGATTGCCAATGACCCCTTGTTCGTTCAACCGTGAGATGTAAGTATTTGTATAGTTGACCCGTTTCAGCATGGTCTAGGATAGAGTTGGCATTTTAAGGCATACCTAACACAATGACCAAGAATTTCTAAGCTCAGAAGCCTTAGAAAGAGTTGAACTTAAAGAAAATTATTCTAAAGCTAAAAATAATTGTGTTTTAAAATAGAATGGCAGCATAGCTCCTTCTTTGATATCAGGGTTATAAAAATTTCTGGGATTGTCAGATGCTAAGGTTTTTAACTTAACCACTAAATATTGCATATCGTCATGGAACCCAAGATTAGACAATCTCACAGAATAATGATTCCTGTTGTTGGTTTACAGTTGGCTATTTATCCTGCATTTCTGAGCCTGTTGTCACCAAAACATTAAGGTCACCAGAGGACTTCTCTTCCTCTAGATATAATATATACATTATAGGCAAAAACTGGGAAGGAAAGTACAAGAGATCTTATTCTTCTAGAACTTTGTCTTTGACTTGGGAAGAAAAGCTCTTAGAATTTGTACCTATATGGTGTTGGCCAAAACTGTGTCATAAAGCCACCCAAAGCTGTGGACACAGCAGAGTAGCAGTGTTTTGTTCTGTTTTGTAGGGGCGGGTTGGGGGGTTGAGACACAGTCTCACTCTGTTGCCCGGGCTAGAGTGAATGCCATGGCGTCAGTCTAGCTCATAGCAACCTCAAACTCCTGGGCTCAAACAATCCTGCCTCAGCCTCTCGAGTAGCTGGGACTACAGGCATGCCCCACCATGCCTGGCTAATTTTATATATATATATATTTTTTAGTTGTCCAGCTAATTTATTCTATTTTTTTCAGTAGAGATGGGGGTCTCACTCTTGCTCAGGCTGGTCTTGAACTCCTGAGTTCAAACCATCCTTCTGCCTCGGCCTCCCACAGTGCTGGGATTACAGGCGTGAGCCACCGCGTGGGACAGAGTGGTAGTGTTAAAGGCTCACAGTGCATATGCATCTCTCCTGCCCAGAGTAGAACTCAAGCATGACCTGGAGCAACAGAATTCCCAGCAGAGGAGAACAGGTGTGCTGTATCTGCTCTCTGTTTTGAGCTGAGAGAAAAGGCCCCAGGTGAGAAGCCACCAGCATAAAAACTCTAGTATCATGAAAAAATAGGCTGTCTCAACACCCCCAAAGACTCACAACAGCTCCCCAGTAATGAACTACAACCAAAAGGAAATTGTTAAAATGACAGATATGGAATTCTAATTATGGATGACAAGTAACATGAATGAGATTGAGGAGACGGTAGAAAACCATCACAACAAAACAAAAAAATAATTATTCGGGACATGAACAACAACAAAAAAATCACTAAATAGATATATAATGTAAGAAAAGAAATAACAGAACTAAGAAATGAAAGAGTCATTTAGGAAGAAAGAATTTCAGAGCTTGAAGACAAGGCTATCAAAATAACCCATTTAGTAAAAAATGGAGAACAAAAAATAAAGAAGAATGAACAATCACTGAGAGAAATATGGGATTATGCAAAACAAGCTAATGTAAGAATCATAGGTATCCCTGAGGGAGAAGGAAAAAAGCAAAAATCATGGAAATCCTATTTGAGGGATTAAGGAAAATTTCCCTGGTATTGATAAAGATTTAGATATCCATTTAGATATGGAAGATTCATAGCAAATAGAACATCACCAAGATGCATAGTCATCAGCATGGTACTGGTATAAAAACAGACACATAGATCAATGGGACAAAATGGAGAAACCAGAAATAAAGCCAGGTACCTACAACCAACAGATCTTTGACAAAGCTGATAAAAACATACAATGGGGAAAGCATGCTCCATTCAATAATGGTGCTGGGAAAATTGGATAGCCACATGCAGAAGAATGAAACTGTATCCCTATCTTTCATTATATATAAAAATTCACTCAAACTGGATTAAAGACTTAAATGTAAGACCTGAAACTATAAATATTCTAGAAGAAAATGTAAGAAAAACTCTTCTAGGCATTGAACTAGTCAAAGAATTTATGAGTAAGACCCCCAAAAGCAAATACAGCAACTACAAAAATAAATAAATAGGACTTAAACTAAAAAGTTCCTGCCCAGCAGAGGAAATAATCAACAGAGTAAATAGGCCAGGCGCGGTGGCTCACGCCTGTAATCCTAGCTCTCTGGGAGGCCGAGGCGGGCGGATTGTTTGAGCTCAGGAGTTCGAAACCAGCCTGAGCAAGAGCGAGACCCCGTCTCTACTAAAATTAGAAAGAAATTAATT
>CAUYRB010018998.1:0-20697 GCA_963574695.1 Propithecus perrieri | reverse complement strand
AAAAATAAGAAAGAAATTATCTGGACAACTAAAAATATATAGAAAAAATTAGCCGGGCATGGTGGCGCATGCCTGTAGTCCCAGCTACTCGCGAGGCTGAGGCAGGAGGATCGCTTGAGCCCAGGAGTTTGAGGTTGCTGTGAGCTAGGCTGACGCCACAGCACTCACTCTAGCCTGGGCAACACAGTGAGAATCTGACTCAAAAAAAAAAAAAAAAAAAAAAAAAATAAATAAATACATAAATAAAAAGAAAAGGCTTTCCTTTCCCCAGTGAACTACCTTGGCACCTTTGTTGAAAATAAACTGACCATATATGTATGTCTATTTCTGGATACTCTCTTTCGTTCCTTTAATCTATGTCTCTCCTTATGTCAGTAGTACACTGTCTTGATTACTGCAGGTTCATAGTAAGTCTTGAAATCAATCAGTGTAAGCCCTCTAACTTTGTCTTCTACTTCAAGATTATCTTGGAGATTTTTGTTCCTTTGCCTTTTCGTATACATTTTAAAACTAGGTTGACAATTTCTTCAAATAAGTCAGCTAGGATTTTGACAGTAGCTGCACTGAATGTATAAATTAATTTGGGGAGAATTGCAATCTTAACGATGTTGAATCTAACAAAATTTTACTGAATTAATCTGCTATTGTTGTTGAGATCTTTAATATAGTCCTGTTGGTTCCAACGATAGAATGCTGGTGCCGGTAATGGGGTAGGAATGTGGAGTGGTTATTTGTTACCATTTTTGTAACTATTCCAGGATCAGTACTTCAGAAATAGGAATATTTTGAAACAAATACAGGTAATTGTAAAATGACTGGCTGATATTCGGTCTAGAAGAAATAACATGAAATAGCAAAAATAAAGAATAAGTAGTTTTTATAGAATGAAAAACAAACATAGCAGTACCTCTCTTCTATCAAAATATCACGGTAATGTAAAAAAGAAGATATGTGCAATGTGAATAATTCCCACATCAAGACTCACTGAACACACCAACGAACAAACACCCAACAAAGACAGAGTAATTGGTAAAAAATTATTCTTAAAAATCCCCGAAAACTTGGCCGGGTGCCGTGGCTCACACCTGTAATCCTAGCACTCTGGGAGGCCGAGGCGGGCGGATCGTTTTAGCTCAGGAGTTTGAGATCAGCCTGAGCAAGAGCGAGACCCCATCTCTACTAAAAAAAATAGAAAGAAATTAGCTGGACAACTAAAAAAAAAAAAAAAAAAAAATATATAAATATATATATATAAAATTAGCTGGGCATGGTGTCGCATGCCTGTAGTCCCAGCTACTCGGGAGGCTGAGGCAGAAAGATTGCTTGAGCCCAGGAGTTTGAGGTTGCTGTTAGCTAGGCTGACGCCATGGCACTCACTCCAGCCTGGGCAACAAAGCGAGACTCTGTCTCAGAAAGAAAAAAAAAAAAAACCCAAAAACTCCTCTATGATAAAAGCCTTCATCAACCTGGGTATTGAAGGAACATACCTCAAGATAATAACGGCCATATATGACAAACCCACAGCTAACATCATACTGAATGGGAAAAAATTAAAGGCCTTTCCTCTAAAATCTGGAACAAAATAAAGATGCCCACTTCACCACTTTTATTCAGTATAATACTGGAAGTCCTGGCCAGAACAATTAGGCAACAGAAATAAAGGGCATGCAAATTGGAAAGGAAGGAGTCAAATTATCCTTGTTTGCAGATGACATGATCTTATAATTAGAAAAACCTAAAGACTCTACCAAAGAACTGTTAGAACTGATAAGTGAATTCAATAAAGTTGCAGTATACAAAATCAATAAACAAAAATCAGTAGCATTTGTATTTGCCAATGGTGAACAATCTGAAAAAGAAATCAAGAAAGCGATTCCATTTACAATAGCTGCAAATAATATAAAATATCTAGGAATCAGTTTAACTAAAGAAGTAAGAGATCTATGCAAAAAAACTATGAAACATTGATAAAAGAAATTGAAGAGAATACACAAGAAATGGAAAGATATTCCATGCTCATGGATCGGAAGAATTAATATTGTTAAACTGTCAATACTACCCGAAGTAATTTACAGATTCAGTGCAATCTCTGTCAAAATACCAATGACATTCATCACGGAAATTTAAAAAAAATCCTAAAATTTATAGGGAACCACAAAAGACTCTGAGTAGCCAAAGCAATCCTGAGTAAAAATGACAAGCTGGAGGCATCATACTACCTGACTTCAAAATGTGCTATAAAGCTACAGTAACCAAATCAACATGGTACTGGCATAAAAACAGACACATAGACCAATGGAATAGAGTAGAGGACGCAGATATAAGTCCACACATTTACAGCCAACTCATCTTTGACGAAGGCTCCAAGAACATACAATGGGGAAAGGACAATCTCTTTAATAAATGGTCCCAGGAGAATTGGATAACTCTATGTAGAAGAATGAAACTAGACCCTTCTCTCTCACCACACACAAAAATCAAATAAAAATGGATTAAAGACTTAAATCTAAGACCTGAAACTATGATACTCGTCGAAGAAAATACTGGGGAAATGCTCCAGGACATTGGTCTGGACAAAGATTTTTTTTATGTAAGACCTCAAAAGGATAGGTAACAAAAGCAAAAAAAGACAAATGGGATTATATAAAGCTAAAAAGCTACTGCATAGCAAAGGAAACAATCAACAAAATGAAGAGAATGGGAGAAAATATTTGCAAACCATCCATCTGACAAGGAATTAACAACCAGCTCAATTAATTCAATAGCAAAAATTAATCATCTGACTTAAAAATGGGCAAAAGATCTGAATAGACATGTATCAAAAGAAGACATGCAAATGGCAAAACAGGTGTATGAAAAAATGCTCAATATCACTAATAATCAGGGAAATAATAATCAGGGAAATGCAAATCAAAACCACAATGAGATATCATCTCACCCCAGCCAGAATGGCTTTTATTGAAAAGAACCAATAACAGATGCTGGTGAAGATGTAGAGAAAGGGGAACTCTGTGTACAATGTTGGTGGGAATGCAAATTAATATAACCACCTAACCCCAGTGAGAATGCTTTTATTAAAAAGTCCAAAAACAATAGATGCTGGCATGGATGCAGAGAGATAGGAAAACTTATACGCTGTTAGTGGAAGTGCAAACTAGTGCAACCTCTGTGGAAAACAGTATGGAGATTTATCAAAGAACTAAAAGTAGATCTACCATTTGATCCACTAATCCCACTACTGGTTATTTACCCAAAGGAAAAAGAGTCATTTTATTAGAAAGACACCTGCACTAGAATGTTCACTGCATCACAATTCACAATCGCAAGGATGTGGAATCAACCCAAGTGCCCGTCTACTCATGAGTGGATTAATAAAGTGTGGTATATGTATACCATGGAGTACTACTTAGTAATAGAAATGAATTAATGTCTTTTGTGACAATCTGGATGGAACTGGAGACCATTCTAAGTGAAATATCTAAAGAATGGAAAAACAAACACCACACATACTCACTATTAAATCGGAACTAATCAATCAGCACTCATGTACATGAATGGAAGTAAAACCCAACAGAAATCATGTACGTAGGAGGATGGAGGAGGGGATGGGTGAAATCATATGTAATGGGTACAATGTACACTATCTGGGTGATAGGCACACTTATAACTTTGACTCAAGCAATACAAAAGCAATCCATGTAACCAAAACATTTGTACCCCTGTAATATTCTGAAATTAAAAAAATATATAACCACTATGGAGAACAGTATGGAGGTTCCTCAAAAAACTTAAAATAGAATTACCATATGATCCAGCAATTCCACTACTGGGTATTTTATCCAAAGGAAAGGAAATCAATATATCAGAGGGATATCTGCACTCCCATGTTTATTGCAGCGCTATTCACAATAGTCAAAATACGAAATCAACCTAAATGTCCATCAATGAATGAACAGATAAAGAAAATGTGGTACATAGGCATAATGCAATATTATTCGGCCATGAAAAAGAATGAAATCCTGCCACTTGTTTTTGCAAGGATTAAATAAAATACTGTCTGAAACATGGCAAACAACCATTATTATTATCCAAAATTAAAATGTTAAGTTACCAAAATATATACTCATACATACTATACATTTATATGTTAATACAATATATGTTTTTCTTTGTTATGATTGACTTTGATAAGCTTTCAAGGAATGTTGCACACTCTTGCACAAGTCGGGCTTGTTTTTCTCTATGTCTCTCTCATACAAATACATCCCTTTTATATTATGGATTTTTTTTACTTCAGTGGAGGGGAAAGGGAAACTTGTTTTGCTGGATTACGAAGCTATATAGATTCTAAAAATGATTATAAGGATTTTTCAATTGAGATGCTCTTAGATACATTATACTGAAAAGCTAAATTAAAACAACTTAAATGAATCACTTTATTTCCTCAGTATTTATCTAACCATATTCCTTTTATGTTTTCTAGCCATAATAATGAAAACATAGGCATGTAGTTTAGATCCTCCTAAACACATTTACCTTGATAATCTCTTAATATTGTACTATTAGTTATTTTTCTTAATGTATAGTGATAACCAGCTTCATAAATGTTTTGTATAAGGCAATTAGTGGTAGTGATGGCAAGCATCTAAAAAATGAGTAAGATTCCATCATAAAGTTTTGATCTGTTTGATACAATTTCTTTGGTGATAGGAACTAAATTTAAAACAGTGAAGAGAAGATTTACAGTCTTTAACTGAAGTAGGAAATGGATTGCAAAACCAATTTTGCTCTGAAAAATGTTAAGGAAATATTTAATAACTGGATAAAACTTTAGGGCTTTTCATCATTATTTAAATGATCCCAGATCAAATAACTAATATAACTTTCTCTTTTCACAAGGTTTGAATTCTGTTTCCAACACTATTTGCCTCTACGCCATGTTTAACTATATACCATTCTTAGCAAAGCTCTAGTTAAACAATTTTCAAAGATGGACTAAAAACTATACAGAATTCTAGGATGCTGTCTATGCCTCAACTGCTAAATCAAGTGTCATCTGACAAAGTAATCTTATCCTTACTGCAGCTTTTGGCTTCCCAAAGGGAAAGGTGTATGAAAACTAGACTTTTTACCCTCTGATCATGCATGAGACCATTTTGACTTCAACATAGCTGACTAGATTTTGTAATGAAAGTTAAGAAGTCAAATACTTGGTGCCTCAGGGTTGAATGGGTAAATCATAGGCTGTACCCTATCATTACATAACTGTAAATGCTCTGCTACTCCATTTAGTAAAGAATGCTCTAAAGAGACCCACAGATTCTATAGTTGTGCGGGCAGTATGCATTTTAGCTGCAATTATCTTTGGGTTTGATTACTTGGATGTATTCTGGAGCTCTTAATTTGATTGTGGTTATTAATCATTTAATTCCAATTTGACTTATCTTTTTAAAGATATACTCAATAGAGGCATCAAAAAGTTCCACTGACTACCAATCACAGGTGGACTAATAAGAGCTGGGAAAAAATGACTAAAATTACACAAGTTTGATGTTCGGGTAGGACAGATGGTTGGGTAACAGATTATTTTAAGAGTAGTCTCATTAATCTGACTATTTGCAGAATATACAATCTTTCCAATGAAACATGTAACACTGTGACTTGGGCTGATTTTATCATGTGATAATTTTCTCACAAAATAAAATAAAAAACCAGACATCCTCTAAATGACTGATGAAGAGCAACTTGATGCTACTATGTGTCTGTGTGCCTGTATATAGAATTAGATGATTTGATACAACTTCAAATAATTAAAATTCCATATACTACTAAATATTCTTTACTAAATTATTCTCTTTCAATGGAATAAAAAGACAGACCATATCTTATGGAAATAGTATTTTATCCTAAACTTTTAAAAGATTTTCTAAATTCAAAAGGCTCAACTAATAGAATACTTAAAATATTCAATTCTTACAAAAGCAATTTCCCTATCCAAATTGATATCCAAAACTGCCTCATGGTAAATGGGATTCCCTCTCAGACATATCAGTTTGCTAATGAATTCCATCCATTTCATCCATAAGATAAAATGCCAAGATTTGGTTGACAGTGTTCATAGAAATTCCAGGTAGAAAAGACTGATTTAGGTAATTTATTCTACTCATCTGTCAATGTCAATGAAAATTTTAAAAATGAAAGCCACCTTTGCATCCAGAATTAGGATAATAAAATTTAGCTCAGGAAGACAGATTCAATCCAGCCTACTGTTTGAGGTCAGAAAAGCTGGCCACTAATATTTTTCATAATGTAGATGTTTTATGGTCCTTTACCAAAATGGAAAACATATCAGGTAAATACGATATAGTCAAATGGTCAAATTCATGGTCTTGTCGATTTTTTTTTTCTAGAAAGTCATAAATCTAAATCAAGGTCAGATAAGCCAAGGCCTGATATGTCCACTGGCTGCTCTAGCTCCTGGTCTTATGAAATTTTTTATCACCTGGTTTAAAGATGTCTTTCCCTTCCTCATGTTTTCATTTCTAGCCAAAATGAACAGGCAAACAGCTTGAGAACAGCTTTGAGGTCTGTTGATTTTTCATTATATACATCTGTGATACCATGATTAAACCTGCTAAGGTTCCATCCAGACTGCATGGAAACCATAACTCAAACATTTTACATTGTACATATAGCCAAATGCAATGACATCTGCTGAACAAACACAACTACATGAAAAATCTGGTCAATTCTTCTGTTTTCTAACTTGGTGTATTACAATAAAGTGCTTCTATTGATCATAGTATGATCAACTATGAATGATCATAGTACATTCATTTTTTCATAATTCTATTTCTTATCAGTGTACTCTGAGTAATTTCCTTAGTTCTATATTTCAGTTCACTAATTCTCCATTTGGTTGTTTCTAATCAATTTTTAAGCCATAAACTTAGTCATTCATTTTAATAACTATATTTTTTATTCTTAGATATTCTATAATATTTGGCTTTTTTCAAATTCACCCACTCTTTTTTCATAGTGTTGGGCTTTTATTATGATTATGATTTTTATTCCTTTGAAAATCTCCTTATTTAAATAAAACACACTTATTATGTTGTATCTTTCAAATTGTTCTTGGGAATCCTTCTGTTTGGTCTTCTGACTCTCTCCATAGAGTGGTCATTTCTCCATGTGTTTTCTAATTTTTTATTGTGAGTTTATTTTCAGCTAAGGCTGTATTTTCATCAGACTCCACAGGAATCGTAGGTACCCAAGACTGCAAGGCTTCTTAAAGAGAGGTTTTGCATTTGTTTCTGCTATACAATCAAGGGTTCTACCAGTCCAGAGCCATTTTTTTCCATGTTAATTTCTTGGCTCAAGAATCCTATACCATATAGATAGTATACATTCAGACTTTGCAGTCATGGCTGGTAGAGGTTCAGAATTTTTATTTTTTCATGAAAGACTTTTTTTTTCTCCCACACACAGCTCTGAAAAATGATAAGCTTCACTGTGGTCTTCCCGACCAGGTGACAGATTTCCTAGTTCCCACTTCTTTACCCCAAGGCCACATCTTCTGCCCAAATGTGAGATTAAAACCCCAGTTTCTCGATATTACAGCCTGTATTTCGGTCCAGTATCCCCCAAGCCACTGTAGTATTATCAGTTTATTCACTTTATATCTGTCTTCACTTTGTTTCTGCTACCTAGGAATTTTCTTTTCTTTCTTTCTTACCTCTTTTCTCTCTCTTTCAAGTTTAGCTAAGTATTTAAACTGGGCTGGATCACATTTTATCCAGCATGTCTATATATTTGTAGGAGAAGGAATTTCTGTTAGCTCAGTCCATGTTGTCAGAACAGGAAGTAGCACATTTATTTCCCAGGTGCTTGAATCCTCCTGAATAAACGAAAACTGAATAAGTGACTGGCTAATAAAATACGCAAGAAGTTTAAAAAAGTTCAGTTTCTCTAATACAGGGTGATCTACTTTTAGTTTTCTTATGAATCTCAAAATACATGGATGATTATTCATAAATAATAATGATGCAGTATAATGACTGTTTGTCATTAACTGAAATTTCTATGAAACAAATGCTAAATAAATAGGAACAAAGGATGGAATACAAAAGAACATTTACTAAGGATTTTATATATGTTAGGCATCATGCTAAGGTGCTTTGATTATCCATGTAGAAAGTATCCATAAACCTATTTTACAAACAGGGAAACAGGATAGGATGACAATTAGAATATGGTAAAGCTGGGATGTGAGCTGAGGTCGGCATGATACTAAAAGCACAATGTCCTACTGTCTCAATTAAAACTTCAATTCAGGCACGGCGCAGTGGCTCATGCCCGTAATCCTAGCACTCTGGGAGGCAGAGGCGGGAGGATGGGTCAAGGAGTTCGAGACCATCCTGAGCAAGAGCCAGACCCCGTCTCTACTAAAAAATACAAATAAATTATCTGGACAACTAAAAATATATAGAAAAAATTAGCTGGGCATGGTGGCGCATGCCTGTAGTTCCAGCTACTCGGGAAGCTGAGGCAGAAGGATTGCTCGAGCCCAGGAGTTTGAGGTTGCTGTGAGCTAGGCTGACACCATGGTACTGCCAACCCGGGCAACAGAGTGAGACTCTGTCTCAAAAAAAAAAAAAAAAGTAAATTAAAAACAAAACGAAACAAAAAAAACTTCAATTCAGAAAATAAAATTCACTACGTGTCCTTTGAGTGCCTGGTACTCTAAGAGATGCTCTGAAAGAAATGTATAATACAATCATCCTACGGGGTTTAAATTTTATTTACATTATGGTATTAGAATAAAATTTTTAAAATATATCAGCTGTCTATGAGATAAAAATTAGGCAATATATATGAAAGGGCTTGGGAAGGGAATGTCCAACATTACTATAACAATCAGTTTACTACTGGAGCATCAGTTTACTAGAGCACCAGAGCTAGAAGTTTCCTTGAGGATCTTTGAATCTAACTTCTCAGTTTATAGGTGAAGTAACTGCGGTCCAGGTAAGTTAAGTTACTCAGCTAGTGTCCCATGTGGGTTAGCAGCAGAGCCAAAACTTGTATTGCAACTCTTAGTTTCGGTGACAAACTGTGGTAAGACTGTTAAGTACAGTCCCTTTGTTCTCGCATGTTCTCTCATGTTATAAAGAATGTCCCTAACCCTTCTCCTAGGAGCTAGTCAGAAACTTAACCTCCACTTTACTTGATTCTCTTCACTGGCTACCTAGCTAATGAACCAATGGTATCTATCCACAAATTTCATTTTATAGTGAGGAGCTTTATCCTCTATTGTCTCAGCTATCAGCTCCAAGTAGCTGCAAATTCATTCATTAAAAACAAAGAAACAAAAACGTACTGAGCCAGGCACAGTGGTTTGTGCACCTGTAGTCCTAGCAATTCTGGAGGCTAAAAGTAGAAGGATTGCTTGAGCCCAGGAGTTTAAAGCCAGCCTGGGCAACCTAGTGAGACCTGTCTCTCTTTAAAAAAAAGTGTATTGAGTGGCTATTATATGCCAGAAACTGTTAATAAGCCTGGTTATGAACTATTTTAAATGGTTCTGGATCTATTACTTCAAGGAAATTTTGCTAAATTTCCATTATAAATGAAAACTTTTATATAAATGAAGGTGACGTGGTAATGATAATAGTAAACATCATTTGAATGACAAAGGGGATAGACTTTGATGGATATAGAAAAATATTAATGCTATTGATATCTAGTTGTATCTCAGCATACTTTCTGGAAACTACAAAGTATGGTCTTATCAATTTTTTTTTTTTTTAAGACTAGTCAAGTGCAGTAGTGAGGAGGAGGGTTAAGTAGTAGAACAAGGAGTTCAATCTGTAACTGACTGTGAACAATCAAGTGAGATAACTCACTACCTTCGGACCAGCCTCAATTTTTTTAATATACCAGATCTTACATTAATTCAAGTAAAAGTGACAGACTTGAAAATAGCTAACACAACAGCTAAGATTTCAAGTACTTACTATGTGCCAGATACTAGTAACTGAATTACTTGTTTAATTCTCATAATCAACAACCCTCTAAGAAAGGCATGTTATAGTACTAACCCCATTTTGTCGATGACAAAATTATTTAACCTCTTACTACCTTAGTTTATCTCAGGGATTATAAAAATGGGAATATAAACCCATGTAGTCTGGCTCTAAACTATAAACCCTTAACCAGCTTGGTTATTTTTCTTCCTTCCTGCTTGAGAGAAAAAAAAAAAAACCTTAGAAGAAAATGCTCCAATTTGACATAAAAAGGTATCAAGTAACCCAATTGATGGGTCCTGAGGAAATAAAATCCTATAGAAAAAAGGCCCTAAATTCCCCCTAGACCATAATATATGGTTTAATGGTTAATGAGGGAATAAGAGAAGAGTAGGTTGCCAAACAGTGGGTTTACTCAAGTAATTTCCACCTAGGAAGAATCCCTTATGGCTTTTTCTTGATTTCCTTGATTAATCATGTTTCCCTCTTCTTTGAGCCTTTAAAACACTTTGTAGCTCCTATGCACACTGTATCATAACTGCCTCTTTGTATCACCCCCTATGCTGTAAACTCACATGGCAGGAGTTGTGCCCTGTTTGTTGCCTAGCATCTGCCTTGCAAATAGTATGTACTCAATGAATAGTAGCTGAATGGATAAATAAACAGACTGATCATTGCAGGTCTTGAATTGCAACACCGTCTATAGTCACCTTATTGCTTTTGCTGGGTGGAATAGTTCCTTCAGGGGCTTGTAGGGGCTTAAGGCCCTTAGCATACAAATACTTTTCCAATAGATAGTGGACTAATTGAGTAATAAGGAATTAGATAATTTCTGAAACTTGTTAAAGTTGAGAAGAGTTGCTAAAGTCAACTTTAAGGTAGTTACCACTGATTAAGGTCCCTGGGCACTAAGCTTTCTGGGTAGAGTCCATGCAAGAATTGCAACCATTCATTGAGATTTTACCATTTCCTTTACCATCTCCCTTGAGGAACTACAGGGGATAAACTACATATATTCTCCCCCTCCTCGTCAGAGTGCTTTTGTTTGTTAGTTTGTTTTATTTAAAAGATCCATCATGGATATGAAAATGGAAATATTCTGCAATATTACAATGAGATCCTACCTGCAATATATTCTTTACTACCATTTTTCATTATTATAACCTATAACATTTATTGAGTGGTCAGAGTTTAAATGCTAACTGTGTTTTAAAGATACCTGAAAGTTGCTCAGATGATATCTTTAAATAGTGAATAAAAAGAAAACAGTTCTCTCTATCTGATCAAACTGCCCAAACAAAAACTTATTCATAATAAAAAAAATTATTTAATGGGGTCTCTATATATGCGCATCTAGAAAATCTGGTCAGAAGGATGCTAAAGTTTATTTTTTTCTGTACTATGGACTACCATTTATAATCTACCATTTATTCATTCTGTTTAACCAATTTTCATTTTCAGTATATTTTTATACTACAAATCGAACAATACTGGCTCCATCTGGTGGCCAATAAGCCTCTATAGTTTCACAAAAATTAGTCGAAAGTAGTTAAATAATTTAGGGGCTACCTGAAATATAACATTGAGGTATACCTCAACACTGAACACTGATTAAGTGTAATTCAGTCTAATTTAGATGGAAGTGTTAATTTTTTGGTCTCTATAGTTTACTCTAGATTCACTGTTTCATGTTATGGGAGGCTTAAAATAATTCTCAAAATAAAATAATACATAATGTTTTCTTCTGTATTTTTCTATTAGCTAGTTTGAGAAATGTGCAGGTAGGAAGTTGTTTCAGGGAATAAAATGTGGTTAAAATTTATCCAGATTTTCAGATTGGATCCCATTTTGGAATATAAACTATAAAAATACTTACTGATTTTCAGCTGTATTTTCCATTACATACTTCCAGAAGGGCATAGCATGTGAATACATGAGAGTTAATATCTAGGAGTCCTGCATATTTATAATACATTCTACTAGATGCTTAATCTCTTAAAAATATTTTTATGTGTATATATATATATATTTTTACAGATGGGGTTTCCCTCTGTCATCCAGGCTGGAATGTGGTGGCACGATCATAGCTCACTACAACCTTCAATTCCTGGGCTCAAACCATCCTCCTGCCTCAGTCTCTTGAGTAGCTAGGACACAGGCATGCACCACCATGAGCAGCTAATTTTTTATTTTGTAGAAACAGGGTCTTGCTATGTTGCCCAGGCTGGTCACTAACTCCTGGTCTCAAGCAATCCTCCCACCTCGGCCTCCCAAAGTGCTGAGATTATAGGCATGAGCCACTACACCTGGCTTTTAATCTTGCTTTTTAAATTCTGTACAAAAGGAGTGTGTCCAGAATCACAACATAAAATATTAGTGCAATGAAGTCTTAGGTATGAGAAATTTGCTCATTTTACAGATGAAAATACTGAGGCTCAGAGAGGATAAATGATGGTGCTAAGCTGGGAATACCAGAAACCAGATTTTCTGACAAGTCAGTGTTGCCTCCTCTCCGTATACACTACCATGTGCACTTTCTCTTTGTAGTGCATATTCACTGCAGATATACTTCATTACAATCTAATAGTCATTCTGAAATTATATACATTTATAGCACAGTGTGATCATTTATGAAGTGGAATGTGTCCCTAATATAGTTTTGATTCTCTAATTAGAAATTTTCTTAATTTGTACTTTTGTTTTTTCCCTTAAGATGTTAGAAATTTTTAAAAACTTATTTTAAAGCCCCACTCCTATCCAAATATAAAATATTATCTTGTCTTTTCAGGAATACATTGCTTGAATTTATATCAATAATTCAAACAGTAGTCACGTTGGTAGTAACTTATAGTCATAACAGCATATAATTTTAGGCTACCACAAAGTATTATGCTAAAAATCAGTTCAAATGAATTTAAGTCATCTTACATAATATATTAAGAGATAAAGAGAACTTAGATCAGTAAAGGCAGGTTCTGAACATAAAATGTTAAATTGGATTAGATAAACTCAGACTATCTGATAAGTACCTTTTTATAAGCCGTTTTCCCATTCTTCTTAATAATGATCATGAGAAACAACTGCTATATATGTGATTATTGAGAATTATTGAGGGGCATGAATGGCTTTTCATCTGGGGGCTCTGCTTTTTACCTGTCAGCTGTAGTTTGTTGCTCTCCTTCAAATTTACCTCCTTTTCCCTCACATGGACCCCTGGACTAGCACACAGGTTGATTGATGTTGCCCCCAGGTCCCTCAACAGAGCACACTTTGTACTTCTCCAGATGGTGTGACCCACAATTCTTGAGGTTCGATGGCCATTTTGACAACATCCTCATGTTGCCCTGTCATTCTGGATGTGGAAACTACAAATTATGTACCCTGTGTTGTAGCAATAAGGAAAAAAATTACAAAATTCTTCAAGATAAAAAGATTTCATGAAGCTAATCAGGGAGGAGAGTAAAGAAAGATCTACCTAAAATTGCCTAAGGCTATGATTATCCTAGTATTGCAGAATATCTGTGTTTCTAACAGTACTTAGAGGAGGATTCTGTTGCTTTGTAATAAACTCGTGAGGTAATTTTCTCCAAGTAGTTACCAAGAGTTTACAAACCTTTTCAAAATCGTCCTTAAAATACTTGCACATGTGGTATGGCAGAGTGTAAGTATGACCACCTCTTACAGCATCATCACTGTTTTTTAGGACCTAGCATGTCTCAGATACAATACTAAGAATGCTCTGCATGCTTTTCTCACTTAATTCTTTAACAACAGAAGTGGTGTTATTATCCCTATTTTATGCATGAGGAAACAGAGGTTCAGAGATTAAATCTCTTGCCCCAGGTTACATGACTAATAAGTGATAGAGCAAAGATTTGAAATCAGGGCTGTCAGACTTCAAAGCCTATGCTTTTTCTACTCTATCATACTGTAGACAGTTATGGTGGGGGTGGTGCTCTTATGTATGAGAGTGAGGGAAACAATGACACGAGGTCAGGAGCTTATACACCAGAGAAGGAATAAGAAATATGTTATTACTGTGTGGTGGTACAAATAACCTAAGAGAGGTTCTGATAAAGTATTTAGGAAATTCATGCAGAGGAGGGACAGGGAAAACTGAGTGGAGGAAATGGCAGCAAAACTGGACCTTGAAGGAGAAATAAGATTTAGCCATAGCAGGTAGAAGATATAATAACCAAGGCATGAAGGCAACATAGCGCAGGATGCAGACGAGGAAAAGGAAAATTTTTCTTTGAAAAAGAAGAATGTGTAAATAAGATGAGGAATAACAAAAATAAGAGAAAAATGTGATCATGAAAGTCCCTGAATGCCAGATGAAGAGAACTTTATTTTGGTTAGTAATGAGCAGCTACAATTTATATCTTTCTGGTTTTATGCTGCAAAGAAATCATTTACATTGTGAGCTTTTTATAAAAGTAAATCAAATGTTTGAAATATCCTACATTGTTACGCTGTTTGAACTCATTTCTAAGAATTTTTTAAGGGTTACTTTCTTATTATAGTTACCAGTTTGAGAAAGCTGATAAAATAAGGGATAAAGTTTCAAGTTTCCTGACACCCACACTTCTCTTAATCCATGAACTATGCATTCCTCAGTAGTTTAGTGAGACAGAGAGAGCAAAGGTGGGGGGGAGAGAGAGAGAGAGAGAGAGGCTCCTAAACTCCCAAACCTCTTGTTGGGATTTTTCCCTAATTATTTTAGGAAGGAACTTTGAAAAATATCCTGGTAAAATTATTTGTCCGTATCTATCAGAATATTCTAATTGAAATGTGAAAATATGTGCAACTATTTTAAAGCACTATGTTTAGTTATTTCTGACTCTGTTTCACTGTGTCAGAATTTTTTACCTGCCTAGGCCATGTTCTCTACCATAGGTACACAAATTCTAGTTCAGATTCTACACTCCTCTTACCCAATCCCCATGTTTAATGACATTTCTAAACAAACTAAATTTTGAGATGGAGTGAAGGTAGGAAATAACTTCATGGAACTATGCTTCATCTGAAGCCTACTTGTGTCCAAATGGGCTTTCTAGAACCTGGGGTTGGAGGGTGAATTGGATGGGGGTCACTCTGTTCAATTTTAGTGGTAATGTCATGAATTGTAAGGCTAGCTCTCAGTCTGCTGATGCTGGCATTCAGCTAACAGGTCATATTGCTTGTGCCTTGTTTTATTATTAAAGGAAACAATGTTTTGCAGTTTTACGGTGGAAAGAATATTGGACAAAAGTTCTGACTCCTTCTCAAATCTACTGTTTAAGTTAGGGTGAGTACTAAATATCTTTAATACTTTGGTTTCTTCATTTGCAAAATGGAAACTATTAATATAATACTTGTCTAATCTACCTCTCAGGACTGTTACAGAACTAAATGTAATGAAGTATGTGATAGGACTTTGTAAAGTGCTGATGTTATATTAATATTAAGTATTATTATTTGGTGGTGATTACTAGGTAGCATATTTTATGTCTATAAGCTACTGTATAGTTATGACTCCCTTCAAATGATTGAATCTTGTTTGAAGAAGCAGGGAGTAGATACAATATTTTTCATTTTATTAACATACTTGTTTGAATAAAAAATATTTCTGTATATTAAATTCTATTTCCAAAGTACCAACAAAGCTTATAATTGGGAGAAATGTGGAAAATTCTTTTGTCAAGTGAATCATCAAAATTTAATTTATACATTCTATAAATTTAGATGTTTAAATGTAGCACTGCTTATCATGGGGCTTACCTATAATTTTGAATTTGCTTAAAGAATAAATAGTATTTGCTGCTATACTAATATGATGAAAAATGCTTTGCTACTCCTATCTTTTACCTATAGCTAACACTTACATATGTAGTGCTTTCCATGTGCCAGGCAGTATTCTAAGTGTTTTAGGCATAATAATTCATTTAAATATAACAGAAAAGTAGTTGCAACTGGAAAGACCAGGACATCACATGTGGAAACCTATCCTTTTGGTAAGAGCTGAAAATGTGGCAAAGTATGCGATGAGTGGGTGTCTGTGAGCTCCGACTGAGAGGGGCACCAAAGTTAGACACAGGAATGTGAGCTCCTTGAGGGCAGAGGCTTTTCTGTCTTATTCCCCATTTTATGTCCAGAGCCTAGGACAGTGCCTACACTATTTTGCATATGATAAGTATTGTTTGAATGAACTAATTAAAAAATTTTTTAAAAAGAGAAAAGTGATTTTTCAGTGGAAAATGTATTCCTAGAGAAAGTAATTAAAAGAGAGAGTGGAGAGATAGAGACAAAGCAGAGTTAGCCAAATATGATTAATAATAACTGGCTTTCCTTGAACCAATCCTTGAAGAGCTGTGATGATTAAGCACCATTTTAGGCTTATTGTTTCTGAGCATTTTTTATGAGGTATAGAAACTAAAAACAATAATCAAGAAACAATAAAAATACGCTCATCAAGATAACTTGTCAACTAAAGTTAAAGACTCTGAACTCTATATTTACAAAAACACCTTTGCTAGGGAAAGGAAAAATTAATTATTTAAAAAAGTCATTGTTTTGAAATAGTATTTATTAATCCTTTAATGTAGAAGGATTATTTGGGTTTGTCTGATTAGTTCCATAAACTGAATTCGTCACTAAAGCAATCTTACACTTTTTTTTGGTGAAGTGAAAAATTTCTCACCCTCTTATTTTGGATTAGAACATAATTATAGACACATTCTCACTGATTAATTTTTAAAAAATCTTTGGCTTAGTCATTAAACAAAGCCAACACATGAGTGGACTGGGTTCAATATTTTGAGTTAGCAACTTTGCATTCTATTCCCAGCTCTGTCACTCACTGTGGTTAAGGCTGGAGTCTGCCTCACAAATGCTTTGTCTCTACTTTCTGAGATAGAAAACATACCATTAATTATTAGTGCCTTCAAGGTATATAGTGAATTAGCTAGTGTAATACACTGTTAAAATAATCAGAATAGTAACAGTGTGAATAATAGAAAAATAAGTAAGCCAACCTTGAAAAATATTTCTGAGAAACTGAATTTATTGGATTCTTTCCCAATAGTCTGCCCAGCATCTTTGCAAGATACATACCACAGACTAGCAAAGTCTTTGGCAGTAGTAGAGTAAATGTTGCAACCATTTTCTCTTCAACCGCAATCAAATGGGTGAGAATAAACATAATTATTCTTCTATAAATGCCTCATATGGGAACTTAGCATGGTACAGAATTAAAATATAAGGGACTTCTCTACGGTTTTTATAGAAAGGAAAGTACAAAAGATCCTTATTTTTAACGTTGTTTTTCTATGGCAGATTCGTGCCAGTCTCCTGAAGTCTCAAATAATAATGTAACTAAGATGTTCAGGAATAAAATAGAAGAGTGAAAAAAATGAAATTAATGCTGCTAATTCTTGGTTGGAATTATATGAAAGGAGCCCAAACTGTAAGGTTGCTTCTAAAGAGAAAGTATAGTAATTTAATGTCTAGTATACATTGCCAAATAGTAATTAATAATACAACCATAGACTTACATAGCATAATATAACTTTTATTGAATATTTTTTCTTAGGCATTCTAAGAGTACAGAGATATCCTGTCACTAAGCCTTAAATTATGATAGTGGGGGAGAGGGTAAAAATTACCCCTTTCACCCTGTGTTCCAGAAACACAATTTGCAAGATAAGGAAAGGTGTCACGCTTTCTTTATCTCCATGCATTTGCATGTGCTGTATCCTGTCTGCAACACCTTTATTTGGTTAAGTTACTCACTTGAACCAGTAGCTTCAAACATTTGTATAAGTGAGGGGATTCTATTGTACAGAATGATCCACTGAGAAGTGAAAAGAAAATCTTAGAATGCTATTTGTATTTTACTATATCTTTTAAACTACAGTCAGTTCTCTGTATCCATGGGTTCTGCATCTGGATTCAAACAACTGCAGATCAAAATTATTCATAAAAAAATTGTCTGTATTAAGCATTTATAGACAATTTTTTCTTGTCATTATTCCCTAAAGAATAGAGTAAAACAACTATTTATATAGCATTTACATTGTATTAGGTATTATAAGTAATCTAAAGATGATTTAAAGTATACAGAAGGATGCACATAGGTTATATTAATATTTATATACTATACTATTTTATATCAGAGACTCAAGCATCTAAGGATTTTGGTGTTTGTAGGAGGTCCTGGAACCAATCCCACGAGGATATCAAGGAATGACTGTATTCTTTTTTTGTGTGTGTACTATATATGTATTATACAGTGTATATAGATACTACTGAATGAATTATATTATATATTGTACATAATATAATTCATTCAGTAGTACCTACATGAGTCATATAAACATTTAAAAAATAGGTATATTGGAAATGTTCAAAATTTATTTTACAACCCAATGTCCATCCACTGAAAAATAAACACAATGTAGTATAGACATAAAATGGAATATTATTTGGCCATAAAAAGGAACAAAGTACTTGATACATTCTACAACATGGATGGACCTTGAAAACATTGTGCTAAATGAAAAGATGCCAGTCACAAAAATTGTATTATATAATTCCATTCATATGAAATATCCAGAACAGAGAAAGTTATAGAGACAGACAGAAAATTAGTGGTTGCCTAGGTCTGGAGAAATGGGGGGTGGTGCTATAGTTTCTTTTCTTTTTGAGATCATGGAAGTGTTCTAAAATTGACTATAGTAATTGTTGCAGGTATCTATGAATATACTAAAAGTCATTGAATTGTATACTCTAAATGGGGGAATTATATAATGTGAACTATATTTCAATAAAGCTGTTACAAATAAACAAAAAATCTTTATCTACAGGTGTAATAAAACATTTTTGGAGATCACTAGTCTCCATAACTGATGATTCTACTGGGATTACTGTATCTAGAAAGTTATGTTGCCATTTGGATTTAATTGCCTTTCCTTTGCTCCTTGAAGCCTTCATAAGAATATATATCATGCTGTATTATAACTGGTAGTTTTTCTCTTTCCTCTGCTAAACTATAAACTTTATATTCTCACCCACATCAAGGACTGAAATAATTTTCAAATGGCTTAAACAACTAAAAGTAAAATAATAAAATAATTAGAGGAAAATATAGATGAATATTTAAATGATCTTGATCAGATATGCTGGGCATTAGGCAAATACCTTTCATGTAAATATGTCTAATAAAAATACAATATCTTAGTACTGAAACCAAAGCTTTCAGAAATAAACTGGAAAGCAATGGTAAAAAAAAAAATTACGCTTACTCACAGTGCAATTCACAATTGCAAAGATATGGAACTGACCTAAGTACCCACCGACTGATGAGTGTATAAAGAAAATGTGGTATGTATATACCATGGAATACTATTAGCCATTACAAAGAATGAAATAGTGTCTTTTGCAGCAATTTGGATGAAAATGGAAGCCATTATTCTAAGTGAAGTAACCTAGGAACAAAAAACCAAATACTGCATGTTCTCACATAAATGAGAGCTAAGCAGTGGGTATGCGTGGTCATACAGAGTGACTTAATGGACAATAGAGACTCAGAAGAGGGTGGGTGATGGGGGGCGGGGAAGAATGAAAAATTACCTATCGAGCACATTGTATACTATTCAGGTGATGTTTATATTAAAAGCCTAGATTTCTCTACTATGCAATTCATCCATGTAACTAAAAAACCCTTGTACCCCCTAAATCTATTTAAATAAAAAATGAAAGCAAAAAAAAGAACCTCACAGAAAGAACATTTATCTTTTGCATATGTAACAACCACTGATGAATTAAAAATAATAACGATTCTAAAAAAAATTTAATTCTTTGTAAATTCTTTTAAACAAACAAACAGAAGAGAAGGAAATACGTCCTAATCATTTTATGACTCAAACATTACCCTGATGTGAACTTTACACAAAGATTTTACAAGAAAATAAACTCCACAAATTATAGAACAATAACCTCTTGAACAAAGATGCAAAAAAATCCTTAACAAAGTTTTTACCAATGAATTCAATGACACAGAAAACAGGAGTAATACATCATCAGTAAATGGGTTCTATCCCAGGAATGCAAGATTGGTTTAACATTAGAAAATTAATCAATACCACAGTAAAAGAAAAATCATATGATCATTTCAATAAATACAAAGCATTTGACAATATTCAACATCCATGTATGATTAAAAAGACTCTCATTAAAATAAAAGTAGAAGGAAATTACCTTCATCAGATAGAGGGTATGTACAAAAAAATCCTCAGCTAACATCAAATTTAATGGTGAATTGTCGCTCCATGAATTAGTATTAAACGTGTTTGGGGACAGGATCTGTCTTAGGAGTTTTACAGAGCTTTGTCCTGAAGGAATAGGTGAATGTGTTGGTTTGCATTTCGAATGCTGTTACACTCGGAAGGGCGTCTCTGAAAGGCAGTAGCGGCTGTATCCCACGAGGCGCCGCGTTTCTCAGACCTAAAGAATTGGATTTGCTTTGTAAAGCACAAGCGAATCTGTTAAAAACTATAGGCTGAGAGCTGACAGTGGAGTGCCCTCCGGAACAAACAGCTTCCCAGAAAGGACAGCTTCCCAAATGGCCAAAAGCAAAGCTTTTGTTTAAACCACTCTAGACTACCTGTCTCCATTCACAATAACCTAATAAACATGGAAC
>CAUYRB010018995.1:0-30155 GCA_963574695.1 Propithecus perrieri | reverse complement strand
AGCAATCCTTCTGCCTCAGCCTCCTGAGTAGCTGGGACTACAGGCATGTGCCACCATGCCCGGCTAATTTTTTCTATATATTTTTAGTTGTCCGATTAATTTCTTTCTATTTTTAGTAGAGACGGGGTCTCGCTCTTGCTCGGGCTGGTTTCGAACTCCTGAGCTCAGACAATCCGCCCGCCTCGGCCTCCCGGAGTGCTAGGATTACAGGCGTGAGCCACCGCGCCCGGCCTATTATTTCTTTATTCTTTATTATTTTTATTTATTTCTGCCTCAGTATTCTATATTTCTGGCTTTCCTGTTATCTAGATGTTGTATCTTTTAGATGGAGCCTCTGATTTCTCCTTTTCCCTTTTATTTTTCATCTTCTCGATCTTTTATTCTACTTTTTAAAATAGTTCCTTGACTTTATTTTCAGGGCTTTTTAATGATATTTTAAAATTTCTTATTTCTAATATCCAAGAATTCTTTCTTGGTCTCCATTCACTCTTTTGCTTTAGTATTTCTCCTTGTTTCATGGATACATTTTATTCTCTTTTCTCTTTGAGGATATTAATCATGTTTTCTTTTCTTTGTTTTTGTTTTTAAGATTATTCTGTGTTCTGCATTGTGTCTGTTTTCTTTGAATCCTGCCTTTTTCCTGCCTATTTTATCTATCTGCTGGTTTTTGGCAGCACCCCCATGTTTGACTAAGAGAGAACAGTAAGCAGATTGGCATGTGTGTGTGTATGAGGATGGTTTGTCTATTGGTAGGTCTCTCTGTGGGAGTGACCAGGTCGCAAGCCAAACTGTTTCATGATCTGTTGTATGTGGAGTAGAAGGACTCTGTAAAGAGTTAGTGTTTGATTATCTTTTTTCTGGACAGATTCAGGTTTTTTTAGAGTTTGATACTCTAATCTCTTGCCTGAGGGTTGACGGTCTGACTTCAGGCTTTCTGGAAGCAGAGAGGAGGAGGCAGGAGACCTTACTGTTTAGCGCTTTGGGGAGTAGAGCTTCTTTATTTAGTGCTATATGGGGAGTGAATATAGGAGTGAAAACAACTAGATATTTGGAGAGTGATTTTAAATTGTGTGACTGGTTAGACAAGAACAGTAGGATTGTAGTCAGGAAAAGTGATAGATTATGCAAATGAATGAACACGTGACATGAGGGGAGGGCTGCTGCAGAGAGTAAACCAGACTCGCTATTTACTCATTTTGTTATTCCCTTCTTCTTCAGTTTTCATCATAGGTGGAGAAGTTCATGCTTTGGTTACTTGGCTGGGAAAGTCTGGGCTTGCAGATTTCTCTTCTGACTGGCTCTGCAGGCAGCCAGGAGTAGAAAGTCTCTCCACTTCCTCACTGAAACCAGCCCTGCTCCCTCCCCATTTTTCTGTACTGTCTAGGGAACAAAATATTTACACTAGTTAGCAGCCATGCAGTTAGATGAAAATGGCGGGTCTTGCCCCCTGGAACAAAAGTATTGCTCATCTGGTTTCTATCCAGAGGCTTAGGAGATGAAAGGATGTAATATCTGAATATTCTTCAGAGTCCCAAAGAGAAGAAAGAAGAAAAAAGAGTTGGAGTTTCCAAGTGAACATCTCTATTCTTTTTTTAGCTCATAGTGTCTAGGAATGGAAATGATGTAAAATGCTTAGCAATTTCATTCAAGTTCATTTATCTATTAAAGGATCACTTCAGAAAGGCCGGACAGTTTTGCCTTTGAGCTTATGTTCATAAGCAACAGTTTTTACTGATGATAACAATACTAGGTTATATTTTCCCAGAGCTCTGTAGTTCACATTGCACCAACATGCATTTTTTATTTAATCCTCATCATTATTGCTGGAAGTAAAGAGGGTTTGCATAATTTGCCCAAGATGTCAGAGACGTGAGCAAGGGTGCCAGGACTCAACCCGAAGTTCTGACAGCTGATCTGGTCCTCTTTCTTTCCAATCTGCCAGTCCTCCTGAGCTATTTGACTCAGCAAGAGATTTGGGACTTTGTTATCAGTTAATGAATTTGAGCCATAGAAGGGGTCTGCGATTTCCCTGAGTTCACTCAGCTGGTAAGTAGAGAAGTCAGGACAGGTATTAAAGCACATAACATAAAACCTCACACATATTAGCTTCTTAACATGCTAGTTGAATCTGATTCTATACAAGGTCATGCTTCTCCATCATATGTTAAATATGCAAAATGCCCCAATTCACTAACAATGATATTCCTGAATGACTAAATTTGAAGATAAGACTTTAAAGAATCTGCTGATTTCCCAGAAGTGATATTGTTGTTGGTGTGTCACTTTCTGTCATTTACTTAGGATCCATGGTTTCATCCCATGTGGGCCCCTGGCTAATAGGGAAAGAACTTCCGTCTCCCCATTTTGATTCGTATTCAGACTGTGGACTTTCGACATGTAAATCTTCCCGACTCAGGCCCTTCAAAACACAGCAATATAACTGGTCACCACACTAATGTATTAGTGAGTGATTAGTAGTAATGGTATTTTAGTTCTTTCCTTTTGAGTAAATGCCATTTCTGATATAGTTGATAATGAAATAAAGCCAAGTTAAGGGTAGCAAAAGGATGTTTCTATATAATTCAAGAAGAAAAGGAGTAATTTTATTTTGGATGTTACTGGATTTGAATGATCAGTAGTGATGGGCTAGTGGATGTGGTGAAAACCAGGGGTGGGGATTTGGGAGCCCGCAAGCCAGGTAGGGAGGAGTTCCTCATCCTTTTTCTCTTTCTTTGCATGGTTTCCGATCTTGGGATTACATAGGAGCACCTCCATTGTACCGAAATGATGGACGGAAAATGCACTTAATGTGGGCTTGAGGGCTTCTGCCTTACCATCTGTTGGGGGAGCTGTCAGTCCAATCAATGAGCTTTTTTTTTTTTTTTTAAATCTCTTTTTATAGTTTTCCATGCCGTTGCTCTCTGATAAACACCATGTTTTTCCTTTCTTGCATTTATTTCATTTTTTGAACTAGAGGTTGTGATATAACCTATCATTTTAAAAATCAAAGCCTATAAATTGATATGCACCAGCTCATCCAGAATGACTAAGTCTGAGAGTAGATGGAGAGAGTCATTTCTGGGTCCCCATAATCTGCCAGGTAATGGAAATGTCATGGCCATGTGATGGTGCAGGAAAAAGACACCTGACCTGGTTTTTAAATAGAAATCGAGCAGTATTTTCTGAAAGGCAGGCCAGCTCTGTTGTTCTTGTGTTGGCAGTAGGGAGACAGATTCTCCTTTTGCAGTGGTTTCATGTGACTGTCACTTTTCTGATGGGCTTTGGTGGTGGCTATTGTCAACTCATCCTGTTTACGTCAGATCTCTCCCCATTTAGCATTTAAACCTATCTTTTAAAGTTATTGTTCATCTCATATATATGGAAGTACTCACAGTCCTTCTGCATTGAGCTGTTTACAGTGGAGAAAAAATATCAATGGGTATCTACAACACAGAAAAATCGTGTGGGCGGCTGGAGGAGACACAGCTTGGGGTTTTACTATATTCTTTTTATTTGTTTGCTCAACAAATGTTTATTGAACATCTGTGTGCCTGTAACTAATCTAGGGACTGAGACCTGGCAGTGAACTTCAGAACCCTTTTTTAAAACAACCTCTTAGAAAGCCACAGTTAACTGTGGTGGGAATTTAAGTGCTCAAAGAATGTTAAAATAGAAGTAAAGGACAGATGTGCCAGGCTGTCAGTTTATTCAATGATTTGCTAAGTTATGAACCGAATTGCTTGACAGAATGTGTTTTTCAGGGGGTCTGCACTTGCTAGAGAAAGCAAAGGAAGCAGCCGTGTTATTCAGTTTAACAGAGCTGAATGTCCAAGGCAGGGAAACCCCTTTCTCAAGTCAGATAATTTTCATCTGGCTTCTCATAGGGTTTACTCAAAAAAGACTGCAATCTTAGGCTGGGATGGGGCACAGAGCTTGAGTGCTAGATCAACAAACTGAAAAGACACTTTTTTTTTTTTTTGAGATAGGATCTTTCTCTATCTCCCAGGCTAGAGTGCAGTGGTGTGATCATAGCTCAACCTCCAACTCCTGGGCTCAAGAGCTCCTCCTGCCTCAGCCTCCCCAAAGTGCTAGGATTATAGGTGTGAGCCACCATGCCTGGCCGAAAAGATACCTTCTAAAAGCTATCACCTTCAGAACAATGTTTGTGAATAGAGAAGGAATTGGGAACTTGCAAAGAAAGACTAGAATCAAATGAAAACTATATTCTAGTGGTTGTAGCCATTGGCTACAAAAGGCTTATAATGTTTTAGGGTAATTGGGCAGGTAAGTATTACAGGATTGGGGTTTATTAGCCAGAAACACATGTAGCTTTACTTAGTAGCCAAAAGGATTTTGGTCCCAGTATTCCAGTTGCTTACACACTTTCATTAGGACTTATGTATCATGCCTCATCTGCCCAGGGCTGGCATTTGGACCCATATCTGAGTCCAAATCCTATACTCTGTCTCACTGCCTTTCTCTGAATTCTTACTAGGTGAGTACAGGCTCCATTTTGGAATATTTATAAAGCTAATTAAGATTGTTTGTATTGAGTAAAATCAACCCAGAAATGTTAGGTAAGCATGCCAAAGATACACAGTCATCAAGCAAAACCCTGCATTAATTTCCTGGTCTTCATCACCCTTTGCAAAGTTAGGGAACTGTACACACCTGCCCTTACTTGTGGCACCAATTGCTAGTTCACAGGTCCCAAGACCACCTTCAGGTTTGATAATTGACTAGAGAAACTCTCTGAAATCTGCTATACTCATGGTTCTGGTTCATTACAGTGGAAGTTTATAAATTAAAATCAGGCAAGGGAAGAGACACTGGGGGCTGAGTCCAGGAAAGTTGCAAATGCAGACCTTCCACTCGCCTCCTGCCAGTGGAATCATTGGCATTAATTCTCTCAGCAGTTATGTGTGATAATACCTAGAGAACATTGCCAGTCAGGGAAGCTCGCCTCAGCCTGGGTGTCCAGAGGTTTTATTGGGGCTCAATCACATAGACATGGCTGACTACCCACGAGGTGGCTGGCCTCAGTCTCCAGCTGACGCCACATGGTCCAAAGCCCCCACCCTCAGTCACATCCTTGGACTATCTGGTGTGGCCCAACCCTCTAAGTAGACAAAGACACTTTGTACAGGCAGACATTCTAAGGGCTTAAAGTTTACCTCTCAGGAGCTGACAGCAGGTAAATTCTTTGCTATATGCTCTTAGAAGCAGGATGACCTTGAGAATAATGATGATGATGATGATGACAATAAT
This sequence comes from Propithecus perrieri, assembly GCA_963574695.1. Classification (NCBI taxonomy): domain Eukaryota; kingdom Metazoa; phylum Chordata; class Mammalia; order Primates; family Indriidae; genus Propithecus; species Propithecus perrieri. Next base: position 24,887 of record CAUYRB010018995.1, on the reverse strand, counting down.
AATGATGAGAATAAGGAAAAAAGAGATGGCATTATAGGAAGAGCCACAGGGGTCTTGCTTTCTGATGCGTCTCCCCACCCCCCAGTAATTAATGATTGTTATTTTTATAAAAGCTACAATAGAGGAGACACAAGCTTTAAAGGGCGGTGCACCTGGTTGGCATTTTCAAATGATTGATTGTGACTTTGTGGCCTTTTGTTATTCATTAAATTCAGAATGATCAGCCCCATATTAAAAACAGCTCCACATTCTCTTCCTGTGATTAGACTTATCTAGACACAAGAAAGAATATAAATGAAAGACAATTTGACACATGGCTCTTGGATGTCTATATGTTTAATAAAGAGAATTATCACCAAAAACAAATTCCAAAAGATTTGGAAATGAATTTTTTTTATTTAGGCAAGATGAGTGTATTTGTAGCAAATAATATTCTCCCTCATGGATAGTAGGACACTTGGTGAAGTTACTTTAGTTCCTTAGTGATTATAAAGCGGGAAATTATAATTTTGCTAAATTTACCCCATTGATTATTTGCAGTGGCTAGATTATTTATATGGATTTTATTTTATGTTGCCTGAATTGCAAGTGTAAAGATTCTGAGAAAGCTGTTAGTAAGTGAAGGGAGAATTTAAGGGCTGTAAGGTAGACTCTGGGGAGGGCAAACAAACTGTTCTGCTGCACACAAATGAAGGTTGGAATTTGGGTGAAAAATAAATTAGTCCAAGAGCAGTGGACCGGATCTCTAACACAGATTAGTGGGACTTCTCTCACAGTGGAACAAATTAATATTTAAAGGCAGATAGTTAAGAAAATAAATGGACAACATAGTGTCAGTGGTTTTAAGTTAAAGGTGGGGGGCAGGGAACAGGATGTGGTTAAGACCTTCAGGAATTTATCTTGGTGGAAGTGATGACAGCAGCAGCCACAAACCCGTCCCCATAACAGATTCATAAGCCTCTTTTCAGATAAAGAAAAATAGGATCGGTTCTGGTGTGCCCTGGTAGTAGAGGAACCTCGCTAAGGATAAACAACATGCCATCCCCCCAGAAAGAAGAGAGAAATTAAATATTTCTGTGGTGAGTGTGGATGGGCCGTGCTGTGGAGCCCACGAATGCCTGTGACTTCATGGTGCAAATCCCAGCCTCTCGGAGCCGGAGCCACCCTAAAGCTGAGCCCACAGTGGCACTCACTGCCTGCCTGCTGGGCCTCCTGGGTGACCCAGATGTTCAAGCAGATAAGAGTTTAGTGTGATTTTTAAATGCTTAGCTGTTTCTTAGGTGAGGACATTTTGCCATTTGGGGCAATTCTCAGATGTTACCATCGCCTTTTCCAAGAGGCATGTACTATCCTTCCCATTTTCCTCACTTATCTAAACTTCCTGGGTCTGGAACTTCTCTCCCTCCACCCCATTCACACCTTACCTGATTCTCACCAGTCTGTTGAACCTCAGGCTGTTTGTAGGAAGTGTCAGTTAGCTACTTAGGACTTGGGTGGAGAGGACTCCATTTGCTGTTGGTTGGCAGCAGGACTCAGGGCCGGGGCAGACGGCTCCCGTGAATGTGCAGTTTTAAGGAAGCAACTGGTGGGTGGGGGGACAAAGAGAGGCGGTGCTCAGAGCATCCACGTGGATCCCAGCCTTGGGAATCCTCTCCTGCTGTTTCTCTCCTCTCCCACCCTTGAACCCTGGTAAGGAGTGGATGGTATTCTTTTTGGAAAAGCAGGTTGAGCGTCCAGAGTGCTTCTGAGCACCCTCTATTAGAGCTTGCAGAATTTATACAGTCACTGTGGTTGGTGAAACCGCTCCCTGAGCTGTGATTTTAAGCATTTCTTCTAGAAGTTCTTTTGTCAGGAAATACTTCTAATCCAAGGGATACTGCATGATATTGATTTATCTTAATTAGCTTTTTAAATAACTCAAAATGGTTGAAAGAATGACCTATGTATAGTTTATGCACAAAACAGTGATTTGCAGTGATTCTGTGGTTTCTCCTTTTCCTATTTTCCACTGGGCCCATCTTTTTTTAAGTAGCACATTATTTTCAATGAGTGTAACAGATTAATTACTTTGAATGACTAGGGAAGGCTACCAGACGCCTGGCTATGGTGATAATGACAAAATGTGTGTCCATCTGCTGCTCCTGGTGCAGGCGGAAGCAGGTGGGGGTACGGGTGGGGCGGTGGACTGTGAAAGCCACAGAGCCCAGGAGGGTAGGGGGTGGGGAGCTCAGAGTAGGGCGTGGCTGCTGCAATGCCATGTCCCTGTGACAGAGCCACAAGGCAGAAACTTCAGAGCGAGAAAGGACTCTCTGCTTTCATGGCTGCTGCCAGATCTGGACTTCATTCTTTTTTAGAAGTCTCTTATGAATCAGGTGGTTGCATGTTGTATAAAGTCAGTTTTTCAAACTCCCCGGAAATGTTGTTGGTTTCTTTCTACTGCCCTTTGATCTCCCCTCTGTGAGTGTTTCAGTGTGTGTGAGAGTGTGAAGGAACATTCTAGGCTGCACCCTTCCCTAAATGCTTCTCATCTTCCCTGACTCTCCCAGGTTGGCCTAGTTTTCCAGTGCTTGGAGGAGCATCTCTAGATCCTACGTAGTTGTTGGTCCAGTTGATACTTTGTACAGGTTTTTTCTTACTCAATTGACATTTAAAGATTCTATTAATAGTGTCCTCTCTTTCTGTTTCTTCACTTTTATGCCACAGTTGTAGGAATTAATTGGTTCATTCATATATGCCTTTACTTTGTAAACCTTTGCTGAGCCCCTCTTGTATACTGAGTGCTGTGCTAGGAAAACAAAGATCAGTAAGACTCTTGCAACCAAGTAGCGGTGACAAGGATGTACGTGGATTATTTTGTATGCATTTTAACTGTGTAAATAATATTTTGCAAGTTTTCTTTTTTGGCTTACTTATTTTATCCAACATCAGATGTTCGAATTTGTTCATGTTAATACAGGAGGCTCTAGTGTGTTCATTTTATTACTGTACAGCATTCCTTTGTATTAATATACTGTAATATATGTATCCATTCTTCTGCTGATACTCACCTAGGCTGTGTTCAGTTTTTAATTATTACGAACAATGGTGCAGTAGAATAATTATTGTTGACTTGTTGCCTTGTGTCCAAGATTTTCTCCAAGGAATACAAGAAATGGAGTTGCTCTTAGATGCTTGCACCAGCTTGCATGCCCACCAACAGGATATAAGAATTCCCTTTTAACTTCACTATTCTCATACCCGGTATTGCTAAACTTTAAAATTTTTGCCAATCTGATGATACCTTATTGTTTCAACATACCTTTTACTGACTGCTAGGGAAGTTGGGTACTCTTTTTATTCCCTACATGCTTATTAGCTATTTGTTTTTCCTTTTCTGGGAATTTCCATTTCAAATTCTATGCCCACTCTTCTTTTGAGTTGTTGGTGTTTTTCCTGTTGATTTTTAAGAGTTCTTTTTGTATTCTGGATGACAATCTTTGACCCTGATGTAGGTTGCAAATTTTTCTGTGGAGCTTATTTTCACTTGTGTTGTCTTTTGTGTACAGAAGTTTTAATTTTAATTAAAGCCAAATTTCTTAATAATATCTTTTATGGCTTGTGCTTTTTAAAAAGTCTTATTTAAAATATCTTTCACTACTCTAGTGTCTTAAATATAGTCTCTTTATATTTTGTTTTGAAAGTTTTCACTTCTGCCTTTTACACTCAGGTATTCAAACCCCCTTGAATTTATTTTTGTGTATGATGTGAGGTAGGGATCTAATTTTGTGTTTGGCCATATTGTCCTACAACCATTTACTGAACAGTCAGTTCATCCGTACCCCACTGCTCTGTAGACCACTTGTGCCATAGCTCAGGTTTCCCTATATGTAGGGACTATTTCTGGCTATCTGTCTACCCCTGCACACTGTCTCAATTACCAGGGCTTTATAATAAGTTCTTAGTAAATGTCTGGGGAGCTCACAATTTTCTTATTCAAACTGTCTTAACTATTTGTGAATATTTGTATTTTGACTGGAATTGCATTTAAATTTATGGATTAATTTGGAGGGAAAAGAAGTCTTGATGATGGTTGAGGACACAAAAAATGGACACTGTAACTTCCTGAAGGGGTGGAACAGGTTGGAGGAAGGGTGGGTAACAGTGGGTACACTTTTGGTCATTTGAGACTGATCTGCCTGGGGGGCGCCCTGCTGGAGATCTCTGGCAACCACAAGCAATGAGGATTTGGATCTCAGGGTGAAACCAGAGCTATAGATGAGATGTGAGAGTCACTAGCGTTCCCGGCCTTGAGGAGCCTTGGGAACAGCTTTGGGGAAGGCAGCATTTAGTCAGCAGGTGGTGGCAGTGGGGAGGGCCCAACGAAGGGGATTGGAGGTAGCTCAGAGACCCAAGTAGAGAACATATAGTAAGTCTTCATTTAACGTCATTGATAGGTTCTTGGAAACTGCAACTTTAAGCAAAATAAGGTATAACGAAACCAATTTTACCATAGGCTAATTGCTACAGACAAGAATTAAGTTCCTACAGCATATTTCTGGTCACAAAAATATCACCAAACTTCTAAATAAAGACCCAAATACTTATAATGTTAAACATTGAAATAAATGTGAGCTATATATACATGTAAGAAGCATCAGTAAAAACAAGTAAGATAGTTCTTTACCCAGTTTGTGGGGAATCAGTGAGTGACGGCGGTCCTAGCAGTGGTGGGCTAAATCAAGGTGCAAATGTTTGCAAAGCAGAAATTGTCAGGAGCACCTCTTCCCACCACGAAGTTCAAAAACAAACAGTAATTAATATGGTGGGGTTGCCAAGCGCTTGAATACTGCGTTTGTTTTCACACATTTGTGTGGTTATTGTACGCTTTACTAATTTTTGTTTTACAATAATTTGTATTCATTCATTCATCCATTTTCCAACTTCTTATTCCAGTTCACGGTGTTGGGTGGCTGCAGCCCGTCCTGGCAGCTCAGGGTACTAGGTAGGAACCAGCCCTGGCCAGGACACCATCCCACCATAGGATGCACCCACACACGCACCCACACTCACACTGGGACCATGGAGACACGTCGATGAACATCATGGGTACAGCTTTGGGCTGTGGGAGGAAACCAGAGTACCTGGAGAAGACCCACACAGACAGTGGCCCCAATTGGAATTGATTTGTTTTCTCAAATGATGTTATTTGAGCATCTGCTATAGAGAGAAGTAGACAAGCTCCTTGAAAAACCCCAAAAGATCTATTATCACTATAAATCCGCAAGAATGGCTGAAATGAAAAACACAGACAACACAGAGTGTTGGTGAAGATGTGAATGCACTGGAATTCTCACACCTGCTGGTGGAAATGTGAAATGGTGCAATCACTTTAGAAAACTCTTTGTTTTAGAAAAAGTTTTAGAAAAAGTTAAACATACACATTCTACAACTCAGCCACCACATTGCTAAGTATTTACTCAAAAGAAACAAACAAAAAATGACCACACAAATACTCGTACAGGTATATTCGTAACTACTTTATTCACAATGATCAAAAACTCAAAACAACCGAAGCATCGTCCATCAGCAGATGGGTGGCTAGACAAATGGGTACACGGGCGGGCGGTGGGACACTGCTCTACAATGCCAGGGCCAAGGTGCTGACGCACACGGCAATGTGGACGAATCTCAGATCTATCAGGTTGGGTGAAAGAAGCCAGGCAAAAAACAGGACATAATGAATGATTCCATTTACACAAAATGCAAACGAATTTATAGTGACAGAATCCTGGGGCTGGGGCCAGATGACCTCTCCAAGGAGACTAGGACATCTTTGGGGTGATGGCAATGTTCCGCATCTTGATTGCAGTGGTGATTTCCTGGGCGTGACCAATTGTCAGCACTCATCAAATGATACACTTTACATAGATTAAATTATTGCTCGATGAAGTTGATAACTTAAAAAAAAGAAAGAAAAAAGGAAAGCAAAGTGTCCTTAGCAGTGTTAAATGAAGAGAACTGGGTGGGGGCGGTGGATGCGGCAACGAGGGGGGTCTCAGTTCGGGGGCAGCTTGGGCAGGATTTCAGTGGGTAGAAAAGTCAGCACTCTGCTTCCCTCTTTTCTTCCTTTTTCTCTTTTCCTTCCTTCTTTCCTCCTTTCTCCCTCCTTTGCCGCCTCTTTTTCTTCTTTTCTAATTTGTGAGTTAGCTAGAATAGGAGGTAGTTACGAAGGCTCTTGAGACTTTTGTCGTCCCCGCAGGAAGAGGCTCTGAGGGAAAGGTTCATCCTCAGGGGATGATTTTCAGTCTACCTGTAGGCCAAGTTCTTTGCATGTCTGTCAGCCCTTCCCCCGTACTTGAAAATTAAGATGCTATGTTTATCATACGCATTTCGAGTCATTTTAGTTTAGTTTGTAGTTAGACTACAATTACCTAACATGGTTGCTTAACAAAAAAGATTTCTTACCCTGGGCAGTGAGGTGCAGAGAGAGGGAATGGTACCCTCCACCCCAGGGCAGTGATTCCGGGTTCCTGATGCCTTTATATTAACACAGGGTTTGAATCTTGGTCTGACCACACAGCAGCTCTGTGACCTCGGTCGAGGCCCCTCTGAGCCTATTTTATAATACTTGCCATGATTAAATGAGACAGAATGTGAAAATAGCCAGAGTGCTTGTCCCACAAAAGGTGCCCAGTAAGTATGAGCTAAATCTGAGCCCCAGACAGGTGTTTGGTGCCCGGAGAGCATGGTGCTGTGCCAAGCAAAACAGAAATGCACAGGCCATGGGAAAGATGGTCCCCGGGTGAATGAGCCTATTAACAAGGTAAATGCAGAGCATTCTCAGATCCAAAAATAGTGCCCAGGGCTGAGGTAGGGGGCCTGCCCCAGGGTCATTTAGAAAGGCATTTATTGAGGAAGGGAAGCTTTCAGGTGTTCTAAGGGAGGGTGGTTTGGTGGAGGGAAGGGTCGACTCCCTCCACGTGCAGAGCGACAGAGGCCGTGTTCACAGGCTCTGAGGAGTCAGCTGGGGAAGGAAGAGCTTGAGGAGGAGTAGGAGGTGCTTGTTGGTGCTGCTGCTGCTGCGTGTGTGAGTGTGTGTGTGTGTGTGTGTGTGTGAGTGTGTGTCGATGGGAGGGAGCTGTTGGGAAATTGTGCCAAAGGAATGTTTCCAAGCCCATTTCGAACACTTCATGATGTGAAGAACAAACACACTCTGTGGTCACTTGTAGTCCCTTGAGGGCGGAAGTCATGCAGTGGAAGTGGCTCTGGAGTGGCTGGCTGTGGTCGCAGGCTGTTGCTCAGACTGCAGGGAGGAGAGGCCAAGGGCAGGGAACCTGCTGACGAGGTGCTCTGAGAACTGCGGCCCGGGACCAGGCAGGGCTGAGAAAGGCCAGTGTGGATCTTCTCAACAATTGTATCCTCTGTCGCCTAAAGCTGGGTGAGCGACCACCACGCAGGGAGGAACGTTTGCAGGGTGACCGACAGCCTCGTCGGAAGAGACCCGTGTGTGCTGCCCCCAGCCTGGCGTCCGTACCCGGGACTGAGCATGGTCTCACTGGTGTCACAGAACATAATTCTCACCTGCCTTCATCGTCAGACTTTTCCCACAGGGACAGGGAGGAGTGGATAGGCTGCGTTTTCTTAGCGTAGTCAGAGTAGGGTATTACTGATTTGAATTTGTATAGACTGGCTATGTTCCTATCTCAAAGTTCAGGGTAGTCTCCATGGAGATGACGATGACAGTGGTGAGCACTTGCTCAGCTCTCACTACAATCTGAGCACATCCCCAAACATATGACGTATATTCATTCATTTAATTCTTACGGCAGCCCTGGGGGTAGCTTTTATTGTCATTGCTCCCACTTGCACGTAAGGAAAACAGAGACTAAAATGATTAGTCTTTAAGTGGAGCATGAGGATTTGAACCAGGTCATCCGGCTCCAGGATCCTTCTCCTCACCACGGGGCTGTACTGCTTCTTACTGTGTGCAGGTAGCATGACTCCTCCCTTAGAGGAACAAACCCATTAAGATTTTTTTAGGCATTTGTTTCAAAGGATCCTCCTGTGTTTGTGATCCAAAGTCTACAGCACCAAATATCTATATTAGAAAAGGTCTCAGATCATGACCTCAGCGTCCACCTTAGGAATCAAGAAAAGAAAAGCAAATTAAATCCAAAGTAAGGTAAAGAAAGGAAATAATAAAGATGAAGACAGAAATCAGTGAAATAGAAAAAGAAAATCGGTGAAACAAACCTGAATCTCTGGAAAGGTCAACACAATTGATAACAGACACAGAGAGAAGGCAAATTGTCAGGAATGAGAGAGGTGACACCATTATAGAGTCTACAGATATGATGAGCCACCTTTTGCCAGTAAATTCAACAATTTATGTGAAATAGGCATGTGACAGACAGTGTGATATTATAAGAAATACGTATTTGATCTCTGCCCCGGTTCTTGGCACAGAGCTCTAAAACCCTTGTGATTTCCTGAGCAGTAGGGGTGCGAGGTGCATCTTTTGTTCTAACATTTGTTTGACCCCAGTTCCTGACCCAGAGCTCCCAATCCCTTGGAATTTCTGGGGTGACAGGAGCATCATTTGTTGTAACGAGGCAACTCTTGGTGGGCTTCTGGATGGGGACTGGTCACCAGAGAGACCAAGCCATGAGTAGAAGCTTGGAACTTTCAGCCTCCATTAAGGAGAGAAGGGCTGGAGATTGAGTTAATAATAGATCATGTCTATGTGATGAAGCCTTCATAAAAGTCCCTGAACTATGGGGCTCAGAGAGCTTCTGGGTTGCTGAACATGTGGAGGTGCTGGGAGGTTTGTGTGCCTGGAGAGGACATGGGAGCTCTGTGCCCCTTCCCCATACCCTGTCCAAAGCATCTCTCCATGTGGCTGCTCATCCGTATCCCTGTATCCTTTATCATATCCTTTATTAATATAATACACCACTAAATATAAAGAAGTGTTTCCTTGAGTTTTGTGAGTTGCTCTAGCAAATTACTGCACCCAAGGCAGGGGTCATGGGAAACTTAATTTATAGCTGGTTGGTCAGAAGTATAGGTGACAACCCTGAGATCTGGCATTGTCATCTGAAGTGGGGGGCAGTCTCGTGGGACTGGGTGTTCTAACTTTAACTCCGAGTAAATAGTGTCAGAATTGAATTGCATCATTGGATCTGCTAAAGAACTGCTTGGTGCGTAGGGAAACTCCCCCCCTGCAAACCTCCCCACACATTTTGATGGCCGGAAATGTGCTGTGTTGATTGTGAGAGTAGGCAAAACAGTTTTGTTTTTCCTATCTCATATAGGCAAATTTCTTAAGAGATACGACCTTTCAAAACTTCCCCTCAAACAAACAAACAAACAAAAATCCAGGCCCAGACAGCTTTTCAGGGGAATTTTACCAGGCATCCAAGGCGGAAATCACAACAACTCTACGTAATCTCTTCCAGAAACTTGAAAGGGAAGGAATACTTCCCAATTCATTTTATCCAACATGGTAGCCGTTAGACACATGTGGGTATGGAATACTTGAAATGTGGCTAGTATGATTAACAAAATGAATTTTCTGTTTTACTTATTTTAATTAATTTCAATTTAAGTAGGCACGTATCTCTAGTGGCTACTATATTGAACAGTCCAGGTCTAGATCGTTGAGTGTTGACAAACTATGGGAAGGATCCCATTAGCCGGTCTCGACCTGCATTTTCTCAGAATAAAATATTAATAGCAAGAGTTATATTTTTTCAGGAAACTTTTGTTCCAATCTGGTATCTCTGTGGGTCACACATCGTTGTTTTGTTTTGTTTTGTTTTGTTTTGTTTTGTTTTGTTTTGTTTTGTTTTGAAGGTGAAAGCCACTGATCTAGATGCTGGTGGTGCCCATATTAACATCTTCAACCATGAGCTGAGACACAAAGTCACATGTATCTGTCATCTTGACATCTCATGACAAATCTGTAAATCTGTTTTTTTCCCTCCGACTATCCCCCATCTCAGCAGAGGGCACCACCTTGTCATCTAGCTGCGGAGGAACAGTGACCTTAATTCCCTTCTTTCCTGTCCTCCCCTCCCATTCAGTCCAACAGCAAGGTCTGTTGGCTCTGCCTCCGAAATGGGTGCCAAGTTGACTCACCTATTTCCATTAGGGTTTGCATCAAGGTACCCTAAGCCCCGGTATCCCTTGTCTGGGGCACTGTGATGGCTCCAAACTTGTCTGTCCTTAATTCTTGTCTTCCTGAGCCCCATTCTTCACACAGCAGCCAAAGGGATCTTTTAAAAACGTAAATCCAATGTTGTTGCTCCCCTACGCCAAAGCTCCCGTGGCTTTCCATTGTATAAGAAGTGTTCTGTCATCGCCCTGCCAGGCCCTGGTGATCTGGCCCAACACCTCCATTGTCACTCCACCATGCTCACCCTGGCCACTCCTCACCAGGGACACCCACTTTCTTGCTTGTTTCTCCCCAGGGCCCTGCACGCGTGCTGTGACCTAGGCCTCCCAGATCTTTCCGAGCTGGCCTCTTGCTGTTAATTCAGGTCCCAACTCAGAGGTCATTTCCTCAAAGAGACAGCCCTGCTCTGACTAAATCAGCATCCCCAACCCAAGTCTGAGTGATTTTCTGGGGAGTAAATGAGATATGTTGTTATGGAGATGGAGTGCTTTTGAGTAATAGGAACCAAGAGCCATCAAAGTATTTTTGAGTAGAGATCCTTGAATCTTCTTTGAGAATCATCTGTAATAACAAAATCCTTCTGTGCAAGTGGTGTTGCCAAGTTTCTATATGGAGAATAAATATTGGTCTTGCTATTTTTTAGCTTAGCTGAGTACTCCATTATGCAAATTTAACGAACAGTTTAAAATATGCACATTATGCACAATACAGTATATTATGATATAGACAAATTATGTTGATGTAAAATTTAAAATGAGTTATTCATTAATGTTAATATATCATAAGCACAGGACAAACTATATCATTTGTTTAAACTTTTTAATCTCTGAAATTTATACACATAATGATCAATTTTTTAAGAAAATTTGAATTTGATTTGAATTATCAAATTACTTTTGTCTTGAAGAGAAAAGTCTGTAATTTGGGGAATATTATTCCTTATGTGGCTTTAGTCTTTACTTTGTGAAATACGTTATTAAAATAGTGCAGAAAAATTACCAGAGTTATCAACAAAGTAAATTACAGGTTTTGTAATTCTGACCTTTGCTTGAAAAAAAAGAAAAAAGGAAATTTACACTCAAATACCAAAACTCTGAAACTTTTTGCAGGAGTCATTTGCATAACAGATTCCAAAAACGACTAAATTAAAACTGTATATGCAGAATACTATGTATTGGTTAAACCACATAGTAAAGCAGGCAATAGGGAATGTATTTAACTTTTCAAAATGAAAATTGAATTACAAATGGGAACGTATGGCATTATTTCATCCTAGAAAATTCTTCAAGTTGGATAGTGTTCAGAAAATTAAAATAGGGCTTTCATTTTGCTTCACTTGTATTCCATTCTGTCCAAGTTCAGAAACAGTGATGATTAAAATGTTTATGTCATTTGACCCTCTTCTGAGATAGCTCTCCAAAGGGAATAATCCAACCTACAAAGATTTGTGCACAAAGATGCTAGCTATGCCAGTGTTTATAATTTTGAAAAGCCAGGAACTGTCCAAATATTCAGTGATGGGGAAATTTAGCAGATTGTACAACATCCATACAATAAAGGATTGTATAATCATTAACATTAATTTTTAATGTTTGATGTTATGGGAAAAAGCTTCTGGCATAATGCTTAGTGAAAAAAAAGATACATTTGTATGGTATGATCTTAATTAGGTCAAAACAGTATCCATAAAAGAAAAATATGTTAATAGTGGTTACTTCTTAGGACTACATTGTAGCTGGTTTGTATTTTTCAAGTTTTTTAGAAAAATGACATATTATTTTTATAATAGCAAAAAGACTGTTTAAAAACTGTGGTGGCTAATAAAGTAGTAAATATTTAAGCTTATTGTGTTTTAGATCTGGAGAGTAGTACAGGGCTCATTTAGTCTGGGAGCTCAAGACTGAGAATTGTAACTGGTACAGGGAGAATGAGAGCTGTTTTTCAGAAGTCCTCAGTGGAGAGCAAGGTTTCTTAGTGTTTTTGTTCAGATGGTACCTGACGTGCTCAGTTCTGTCCCTCCCAGGCTGTCACTTGCTGACCAGAAAGTCTGACTGGCTGTCAGCTTTGCCTTTGACAAATATAAAATAGGAAGATGAAGCAATTATTACCCAATATATGTGACTTATTTGATAGCCAAACATTTTAAAACAGCAGGCAACAATGACAGATTCCTGATGGCATAAAGTGGGAACCATTCTAGGTTGTTTTTCAGTCTTTGGGTTCTACTCCATTTATAGGTCATAAAATCCTTAGTGGGTCTCCCCCTGCATTATTTTGTAAGTGAAATTAGAGTAGAAAAATACTAGACTATTATATGTAGTAAGTATTCTGTAAATTTTAATTTTAGGAGTGTGTCTGTAGGTACTCAATTATAATGTAAAATGTGTTTTGGGCTTCATTTTGTTTTGCTCTTTTATCTATGGTTTGCAGTCAAAAAAGTCCAAAGACTCTTAGTGAGATCTAGACCAGTGGTTCTCAGTATGCTGTGTTGATTAGTAGCACCAGTGTCATTTGGGAGCTCACCAGAAATGCAAATTCTCTGGCCCCACTCCAGATCTACTGACTCAGAAGCTTTGGTGGTGAGCTTCAGCACTCTGTGGTTTAATAAGTTCTGTCTTAGTCTGTTTTCTGTTGCTGTAGTAGAATAGCACAGACTGGGTAATTTATAAGAATAGAGGTGTAGTTAGTTCATGGTTCTGGAGGCTGGACAGTCCAAGGGCATGACACCAGCATCTGGCGAGGGCATTCTTGTGTTATAACACAGTGGAGGTTGTCACATGGTGAGAGGGCAAGAAGAGCATGCATGTCCACTCAGGCCTGTCTCCTTCTTCTTATAAAACCACCAGTCCTATTATAGGGACCTCACCCTGATGACCTTATCTAATCCTAGTTACCTCCCAAAGGCCCCACCTCCAAACGTCATCAACATATAAATTTTGGGATTACATTTCAAACATATGAAATTTGGGGGGCACATTCAAACCAAAGCAGTCCCCCTGGTGATTCTGCTGCACACTCAGATTTGAGAACCACTGGTCTAGCATTGCTATTCTTGGTGTGGTCCAGGGACTAACACTGACATCCCCTGTGAGCTAGTTTGGAAATGCAGAATCTCAGACACCAACCTGGACATACTCGCTCAGAATCTACAAGACCCCCAGGTGATTTGTATAAGTCGTAAGGCTGAGTAGCACCAGTGTAAACAAAAATTCCTCAGTGAGTGAAGGTAGCCTGGAGAGTAGATCAGTAAGAAGGCATTGTGGTGTGAAGTTTATATATTCTTTATTTGTTTAAAAATTTCCTGTATTATACTAGTTGGGGTTAGCATATCCAAACAAATTCATCAACTAAAGTTAACTGCAGTTGGTATCAATTACTATAAGCAGATTTTTAAATGCAAATTTTAATAGTGACCACTCATATTAACTTCATCTAATCTCTTTTAGGAATTTATCAAAGAGCTGCTTTCTCGGATAAGAGGCATGAGGAAACTCAGCCCTCCGCAGAAGAAGAGTGTATGATGCTGGAACAGGGTGGAACTCTCCCAGAGTTGAAGACAGGGTCCTGGGATTTGGACTTCATGAAGACTTTTGTTAAAGAACAGTTGTCCTTATGAGCAACTTTTTTTTTTTTTTTGGTGTGTGGGGGGGAATCTATTAGACATTTATTCAAGAGCGTTCCTTTTTTTGTTTTTAAAGGTTTTTGTTAGTGTAATATTTTAATAGCAAAGATACCACAACTCTGGCCACAGCCCAACCAAGGATTATCAGTGCAGGTGGACATCCAAGGATGGGCCGGGCCAGGCAGCATTTTCTGCAAGGACTCAGATGTTTAGGTACCTTACGATACAGGGAAGATGGCTTTCTTACAACTAATTTGATAATACTTATTTCTCAAGTTGTATATTTGACTCAGCTGTCAAATTTCTCATACTTGTATATATCCACACACAACTAAGTTAAAACGTAGATGTGAGTTTTATTTCATAAGGATGGAATGAACCTGTGGTCGTCCTTGAATTGGAGGTCCCAGCACATGTGTTTTCTAGAGGCCGCCAGGCATTCTTCATGTGAGTGCTGCTGTCTGTCAACATTCACTTTACGCACCAAAGTGAAACAATTCAGTGTATCCGTTGTTTTAATGAGCTACACTACAAAAATGTTGAGTTGGTCAAGGGCTTAATTTATGGACTTTATGTTATTTCATTGGTTGGGATGCTTTGCCAGGTCATGTACTTATTGCCTCATCTGTGGTCTTTAAAGTTTTATGAACCCTTAATTTGCAGAACTAACCTGATTTCTAGAGAAATGCCTATGCTATCTGAACAGTGTTTTGCAATGGAAGAAGGAAGCCCTGTGTAGCAATGAATTCTCTGCTTTCAACCAAATACTGTGTATTATTCTCTCCCCATGAAAGCAGATCAAAAGGAAGTTAGCAGACTGTCTTCCTCCTTGGAAATAGGTCCCTTCTATGCCTGGTTGCATCAGACTGGAGGGTGTGAACCGCTTGTCGAGGAAGTGTAGATGTGAGAAAGCCTTGCTTTCTCTTGAGACAGTCGATACAGGAGCATTTGCTGGTTTGGAAGTGTGGAGATTGCATTTCCTGCTTCTCTCAATTGGCTTATGGTGAGGACTTTGGGCCCTCCTGGCCCTAATTGTGCACCCTGATCCCTGTGTTTGCAGCTAGGCCTGGGCACCTGCCCTGCCCCTCTTGGTTAGAAAATCAAAATTTAGTTGGGATGTGGGCAGGGTCAAAGGTAAGAGCAGAAACTCTTCCTTCCCTCCAGGAGGCCCCCGCTGCCTCCCGCAGAAACCCTACCTACTGGGAGACGTCTCCAGGTGGCCCTGTCCAAGGACGGGGGTCAGGCATTTTATATCAAGGGTGCTCTGAACATATTTTATTTTTTAAAAGAACTATGTTTGTGAATTTTACGTATACTGGCAAGCTTTCGAAAATGTATTTAATTTTGTAATGTTTACCAATGATTTATTTACAAGCTATTTACTCAAATAAATGGAGCTGCTTACAAGTCTGTTTCCATGGATGCCTCTGCTACAAGTCTGTTTCCATGGATGCCTCGCAGACACATTACCACGATGGTTGGGCTTCGTCGGGTTCTCTGCAGAGGAGAGTACCAAGCATCTGTATCTAGCTTTTCATTTTCAAGGTACTTTTAGGCATTTAATCCTGGCCCTCTCCTGAGACGTCTTCAGGTCAGGTGGTGAAAGCAAAAGAGCCTGGACACATTTGTGGGCCGAGAAAGAAACAGAGCACGAGCCCTGTGTGCTCCGCCCTGCCTGGCTTCTACTCCAGCACGCCTAGACCATGCCTCTCTCATTTAATTAGAACTCCCTTTTTTTCCCATTTGATAGGAAGCCTCAAAAAGATTTCAAATTCATAAAGTACTTCAATTATTGTTAGGATGCCATGCACCATATACATCAGAAGAATACAGAATTTGTAGGATGTCTATTGGGCTTGATTGATCAGCCTATGTGATGGTCTTCAGATGAAGCAAAAATTAACTCTTCCTCCAAAGGCGTCTGACCTCACCGTGCACACACTCTCCACTGCCTCTTCCTTCCCTGCTCAGGGCCTGGTCTCACCTAATCTCCCAAGCGCTCCAGCCGGAAGCTTAGGCTCTTCCCTGACTCTCCAACACTCCCCCAGTCACCAAGCTGGTCCTCTGCAAATACCTCTCAAACCTGTCCCATGGTCAACTTCCCTGGATTGCTGCAGCCATCTTGGCATCATGTCAACTTGTCTCTCTCTGGTCTGTTCTCAACCCGGGAGCCAGAAGGATCTCATCACTCCCACTGCTTAAAACCCAAGCCCCCTCAGCATGCTGTGTGAAGAACTTTGTCCCTGCCTCTCTTGCCTTGTCTTTTGGCCCTGTACTAATGTCCAGTACCACTGAATTCCTTGGGGTTTCTGGAACATCCTATGTATTTTCTCCTCTGGGGCTTTGTAAAATCTATTGCCTCAGCCTGGAACTCACTCTCTGCCAACAGACTCTATGCAGAGAGCTGGATTAGATCCCCCCAGCCCCCCGAAGTGTGTTCACCCACAGCCTCAGCCCTTGCCCCCTCGTGGCATGCATCCACGGTGTCATTACTGTATGCCCACGTGCTGTCTCTTCTCTTTTTTTTTTGAGACAGAGTCTCGCTTTGTTGCCCGGGCTAGAGTGAGTGCCGTGGCGTCAGCCTAGCTCACAGCAACCTCGAACTCCTGGGCTCAAGCAATCCTTCTGCCTCAGCCTCCCGAGTAGCTGGGACTATAGGCATGTGCCACCATGCCCGGCTGATTTTTTCTGTATATATATATTTTTAGTTGTCCAGATCATTTCTTTCTATTTTTTTTTGAGTAGAGATGGGGTCTCGCTCTTGCTCAGGCTGGTCTCGAACTCCTGACCTTGACAGGAGTTCTGACCTGACAGCCTCCTGACCACTAGGCTTTCTTGCCTCTTGGAGGGGGTTCCTCTCAGTTGCACGCACAGGGGTGAAATCCAGGAGCTGCACCTATGGTGAGCAGGGGTGGAGGCTTTGTGGATGGAGGGAGCCTCTTCCTCACTCCTGAGGAGTGGGACACATCCCTACCCTCACCCCACTTCCTTCTGCTTCCTGGGAACCTTCCCTGGAAGCTGGCCCCTTTGGGAATGCTGCCCTACTGCCCCTGTCAACTTCCTCCTGGGATTCAATTAATGGCACCGCATGCCTTAAGAGGGCACGGTGGGAGGTCCTGTGGGTGGCAGGAACCTTTGTCTGTGGTCTGTCTAAAATAACAAAACTCGTTATTTGGTGGTTGGACTTTTCTGAAAGCCATTTTCAAATCGGATACAAGGATACTAGTATTATTCCCCACTGGTTTCTCTTACTTGAATTTATCTTAACCCAAATGATCCCAGAGAGTTTTTACTATGAACTAACCTCATTTCTTTTGGGGTTTGGGGTATAAATCACTGCGTGTTTGTGATTTGCCTGTGTCAGTGGCATCTCACAGACTCCCGTGAGTGGAAAGAACTGTCCGGGCTCCACGGAGTTCCCTCCCACCCCCTCTCAGAAACAAATGCTGGAAACGCTTCGCTTTTAAAAAGCATTCTTATGCCACCGTGAATGCTGAATAGACCTCTCTTGTTGACTGGTATGTCATGCCTGGGGATGAATTGTTCTTTTTAAGACTGGATTGTTTTCTACCTCTCTTGGCTCTGTGGGTGTTCCCACCACAACACACTAGACAGACATTTCAATAAGGTACTTATATTAAAACAGCTACCAATTACGTCCTGGAACCCTGCTTTTCTGGAGCTTTCATTGAGTCGATTCGGTAAATAAGCCCAGATTTGTCTCTGGTACGTGTTTTCTTCACGTTCGGTCTCCTCCGTGGGCTGTTCAAGGAAACCGGCTGGGTGGTCTTCTCTGGGCCCGCCTGTTCCAGTGGATTCTACAGGAAGAGAGTCCTAGCAAGTGCAGGCAGTAAAGTGCTCTTTTAACTTAGTTGCTACATAGACCTGGTCTTAATTCAGTGTTAAAGCTGTTGGAAGACAATTCTACATGGGTCTCTCACGTTTCTGCATGTCCTGTGAGCAGACTGCCTGTGTTCCAAACCATCTTCTCAAGAATGTTTGTAAGTATAGCAAACAGCCTTGGAAGTCAGAGATAGTGTCTTCCTCTAGAGCAAAGCTTACTGCTTATTATAAAAGATTTGGGTTCCCTAAGTTCACAGTCCCCCTTCCGGAATGCAACCCGCTGCATGTGCAGTGTCATCTGGCCTTCTTTGCCATACCCTAGGACTTGGGAGTCAGGAAATCAACACCAAAAAATGCTGCTGCTCTGGCCACTGCTATTGCTGTGAGTAACAAACTGTCCTTCTCTCTGACCTGGGAGTGTTGGGTCTCCTGCTGGCATCCGTGAAACTGCCAGGCTCATTTGTTAGCTTACAGCAGGGTAAAATCTCAGAGCCTACACAAGTCTTGACGATGGTCAGTCGTCTTGCTCTCTTTCAATGCCACTTGTGTCATTTTTGTAACTAATGTGTTTAGAGCCTCACTTGATGAAAAATGTTCAACTACATAGGGTCAAAAGTGTCCTTTAAAGAGATTTCTTGGCTGGAAGTGGTTGTTCTGTGGAAGGAATTGGCTTTTGCAAAAGCTACCTTCTCTTTTCCTTCTCCTTAGCAAGATGAAGTGAATGCTGCCTGAGGGAGAAAAGGGTGTTGGAAGAACGATTCCTTATCCCACAAATTTACAGTAAAATGACCTGCTAGTGTGAGGGAGAGAAGACAGGCAAGTGGCAGTTCTTGCCTGGAATCTTTCTCTTTAAAACACGTGTCTAAATAATATGAGTAGTACATCATCACTTGCTATTTTGAAGTCCCCAAATTAAACTCTAGAAGCAGTTTTGTGAACTTAGTTTATTTGCAGTATCGTGGTCCACCCAGTGGTTACGGAAGGCAAAAATAGAAATTGAGCTCAGGGAATATCTGGTGCTACCAGATTGGTTCTTGTCAGGTCAGTAAATGATCCATATAAAGTGTCACCCAGCACACCTTCTGGGTCACAAGTTGCTTGTGGGTGAGTGATTTACTATTTGGCTTTTCTGTTGTTAGTAGTGGAAAATTACTCTTCTGGTGCTGATTAGATTGTTTAAAGGGAGCATTACTGACTCAGACCTCCTTTCTGATAGCTCATAGATAAGGGGCAAATAAGATTATTTGTCTTTTTTGAAATATTTTTATATAGCACTTAGGACAGCACCCTGTTCTTTTTGGCGGTAATCCCCACATGGGGACCCAATCTGCACGATCTATAGTGCAGGCTTGTGTCATCTTCACGGGATACCCCAAAGCCTCAGAATCACCTCTTCCTATAATTGGTAATGGGAGAGGAGTAGTACAAAACCTCAAACTGGTTGAAAAGAAAAATAGCATATAATTTTTTTTTTTCTGAATCTTGTTTTCTGTCTCAAACATCTGTGCTCCTTTTAGAGCTGGAAACTCCCTACTTGTATGTTCAAGCTAGAAATTCTTAAAGCTACAGTTCATGCGGGCTTCCTGAGGTCCTCACATCTCTGAAAACAATGCATGGGAGGTGCACTGTCATCAGATGGAACTTACAGAGAAAGAGAGGGAGAGAGAGGAGACAGACTGAGGCAGAGCCACACAGAGAGAAACAGAGAGAGATTGGGAGCCAGAGACAGAGACTGTCGGAGAGGCATGAGCATTTGGGGGAGGGGTGGGTCCATGCTGCCATCGGGTTCTCAAAATGTCCATTCCTAGAACAGGTGAAGAACCAAGGCCCGGAGTCCCTGCACCCAGGCTTACAAAAGGCCAAAGCGTGCAGGAAGCCAGGCTTGGGTGCCCCAGGAATAACTGGTGTCAAGCTCTGCCCCCATCCTCAGCCTCAGACCTCACCCTGACTGCATTTCCTGGTCGCCTTCCTTCCTCCTTCAGCCCCAGGTGTTCCACCCTGCTGGATTCCTTCCACAGGTGATCGCCTCTCCCTGAGATGCTGCCCCACGAGCAAGTAACAGCCTGCCTGGCAGGGGAGCCGTGGCCGGCCGTCCCCCACCTCACATGCACACAGTGGCTGCTCGGGAGGTGGGTTCCAGGTCTCCCCTTCCTCCCTGCTCTCCATGATGGGCTTTGCCCGTGGGACTTCGTGATCACAAGCCGTTGCTGTGGACTTGCTTCCAACCCTGCAGCTTCGTGTCCCCTTCAACTGCTGACGCCCTAACCCACTCCTTTGTTCAGGTTATCGCACAAGCACGTGAATGCTGGTGGGCGATGCAGAGCTACGCGTGGCAGGAAAGTCCATGCTTTGTCATCTTGTCCCTGGGGAAAAGTGAGGACGGGAAGGATAAGAAGGATATCTTGTCCTTTGACAAGACACTTTGTGCATTCTTTTATTGTTTCTTAACTGTGCACGGAAGCAAAGCCAGTGTATTATATTTGGGCTGGGGATCCAAATTCCATAAAGTATTTTATAATTTTGAGGAGGAAGTGAGTCCTTAACTGCTCTTTTTGCTCCTGTTTTATCACGAGTCCCATTTAATCCAAAGTACCTCTCCTTAGTTTATGATTTTTATGCGGAGGAAACACTTAGTGCCATTGCACAGAGAAAATAGGTCGCACATTTGACGTTAGGAACAGAACTCGCTCTTGCTTAAGTCCTGGCTCCCCTGCCCCACACCACCTGAGATTAAGTATGACTCCACCAGATGATGAATCTGACAAAGCCACATTTCTAATGAGCCCCAGAGCCTGGAGGCAGAAACTCTCTAAGAGCTGGTATTCCCATTTTGTTGCCAGCAAAAAATACCAAACTTAGTGTTCACTCAGTGATGATTATCCAGGGAAAACCAGGCAGAAATGAAGGGGCTTTAAAATCATAACCACTCATCAACGCAATTGCCTCCCTCTGATACTCACTTCATTACCAAGGGGGTAATTATTTTCGTGTTGTCAGAGTTTTAGGGAAGAGTCCTTGGGGGCTTCTTCACTAGTAATTGGAAAAGTAAATGTTAATGTCTGCTGTGGATTAGGAAAGAATGTTTTATGACTAAGTGTTCAGATGCTTATGTTGAATTGCCGAGTTTGAAGGTTTCATTGGCTTTCCACCCAAGGCCTCATAAAAGCTTTTAAATTACCTGGAGCTGTCAGAGGTAATAGTCTCTGAAAGGAAGTGAATGAAGCTTGCCCACTCTACTGCATTTCGGTTTTTTAAAATAACGCTGCTGCAGCCCTGTCTCACCTCCACCCCCCAATGTTAGACTGTGGTCCTGAGGCCAGGCTGCAGCCACTGATTTTTAAAAGAAAAGAATCCCATAGGAAACAAGCTCAGGTTACTCGGAGTGATGCTGTTAGCTGGCCCCCAGCAGGGTGAGGTTTCAGCAGCCACAGGGAGGTCCCCCCGCTTCCATCATGACTGTCACTTGGATGTCATTGGGCTGCTTACAAAACACTTTTAAGTTATCTCTGACAGCAGCCCTACGATGTGGGCAGCGTCATGCCTGTGTATACGATTAGGAGCCAGGTTGCAAGAGGTTCTTTGCGCAGTGACACAGTAGGGTAGATATACAAACTGGAACCATCTTTTTGGGGTGGAGGAGCAACTTGAAAATATCTATTACAATATAACATGTGACTGCCCTTTGATCCAGCAGTTCTACTTCTAAAAATGTACCTAATACTTGTGCAAATATATACATTTATGTAAACAGCTCTTTATAACTGTATTATTTATACTAG
Source organism: Propithecus perrieri (assembly GCA_963574695.1). Taxonomy (NCBI): domain Eukaryota; kingdom Metazoa; phylum Chordata; class Mammalia; order Primates; family Indriidae; genus Propithecus; species Propithecus perrieri. The sequence goes on along the minus strand of CAUYRB010018995.1, from coordinate 3,487 downwards.
AAAAAAGTAGGAAACAACCCAACCCATTGATAGAACATTGCATAGCTTTGAAAAGAACAAGAAATCAACATGGTGCATCACTAAAAAAGAAAAGGAAATTACCAGAGAGGATTTAATATAATTCTATTTTAAATGTACATACACATATTTTAAATATACTTCAAAACATGATTATATTCATTTTTTTAAGTCTACCTTAACTGTCATCAGTGTTATCTTGGGGCGAGACTATGGGGTTAGGAGTTGGGGAGACCATTCATTGTCTATTACTTTTCCATAATACTTGAGTTTTTTTTCATAATAATAAGAATATGTTCCCTCCTGTAATCAGGAAATGAAGTTTGAAAAATAAGACACTTTTGCTGAAGGTCGCAGAGCTACTGAGGAGTGCATGCTCCTAGCCCGGCGCACTCTGTACTGTGGACCCCACGATCCTCACGGGCCCGTGTCCAGGTTGAGGGAGCGCGGCAAGAGCTGGGCGGTGCATTTGGGCCCACATGACTTTGCAGGGTGTTTGAAATGATTCCAAGGGGCCCTGCAGAGGTTTAGCCAGAGCACTTGTTCACTGGAACCTGCTCCCCTGATCCACAAAGGGCGGCTGTGGGGGATGTGAGAAAACAGGGCAAAAATACTACCCAACTCCATCAGTAAGGATTAGGGTGGCTCTTGACAATGCAGGGTGGTAAACACATCCGCAAAGACACACCGAAGAATTAGGAGCTGGAGGTGGGATGGGTTTCCCTCTGTAACATACTGACAAAAGGGATGGGTTTATTTTTTCTTTTCAGAATGGTTCAAAGCAATCGTGGCAGGAACAGTCCCTGGATGAGCCTGGGTCTCCCTTTTACTGTTAATTGTGGGTACCCTGTGCAGTATCCATCCAGCCTGTCCAGCTAACTATGTGGAGGATTTGTAAAAACTCCCTCTCCAAGCTGAAGCCACTTTCACTTAGGGATGCTGTCATCATCACCAAGACCAAGCTAGCGATGGTGCCATCAGCTACTTCTTATCGAGTGCTCACTGTGCCGGGTGCCGTGCACTCGGATCCATTGTCCCCAGAATCCTCTGTTATACCTGCCTTAGGAAGCTGCTGTTATGCCCATTATACAGATAAGGAAACTGAGACTGGGAGAGATGAAGTATCCTGAGGTCATACCATCAGTAAGTGACAAAGCTTCAATTTCGAGGCAGCCAATCTGATTACGAAGCCAATTGTGCTAAACTGAGGACAGCTTGTGGTTATAGGTGGAATTTTAGATTCCAAGTCAGACAGTTATCTGAACCAGGGAAGCATGGGTGATCGAGTCTTTTGGCTCCCATCTTGTGATAGGCATATGTATTGAGCAGGCCCTAAACTGGGTGCTAGAGTAAGCAGTCTGTGATTCTGGTGCATTGATCTGAGTGTTTCCTCCACAGAACACTTCACGCAGTGCAGACATTGTAGGCAGAGGACTTGCTCAGAACAACACCTTGTGAGGGGGTATGTATGTCGGGTAGGAGATGGCCTTTATTGTGATTTTCTACGGGGCTCATGTGGGCTATAGGAGGCCGACAGAGTGAAAAGAATACTTGGGTCTGTCACAACCCAGTCTGGTGTCTGGGCAAGTGACTCAACCTGTCTGGACTTCATTCTCTTCATCTGTAAACTTAAGAACACTTGTCCTGATGATCCCTCAGGGTAGAAAGGCTCAAATGAGCAATTAATGTGAAAAAGTTTTGCACAGTGTAGACATATGCAGGAGGAAGGTGATTTGTTCGTTGGTTTGGAAGCTTGCGTAGCTGCAAGGATGTGGTGCCAGTCAACAACCAACCAATCACTCAATCAGCCAGTCGATAGCAGTGGGCTTGGAATCAGTATCTAGCTCCAGCTCTGCTTTTACTCTCTATGTGATTCCCAGTGCTGCCTTGGGTTCCACCCCTTGTTTTCTTCATCTATAAAATGGGAACAATGGTAGGATTAGAGTTTATGTGAGTACACACACACACACACACACACACACACACACACCTTACTACTGTTCCCTAATTAGGAAGATCTTGCACGTAGCTACTTAGAAAACTTTCCTTGATCACTGTCAATTGAAAAAGTCATGACTCCTACCCTAAGGCCCTTGCTTTTTCTTCTCTCTTCCTTCTGGGGCCCTTCCTGTCATTCATCTGATCTGCTAAACCATAAGTGTGCAACCAGGGGAAGTTCAGTGAACCTGACGGCACACCTAATTCTGTGAGGCCACGGTTAGAAGACATCTCTAGAAGCAGGACTGGAACACCTGCCCCTAAGGACAAGAGTCTGTTCCCTGGAATTCTTGAGGCCTTGAATTCCATGGTTAGGAGTTTGAAGGATCTAAAAACAACAACAAAAAAATAAACACAAAAAAACTTTTAAAAATCCACAACTTTGTTGTCTGTGTGTTACACTTTCTACTTTTTAATATTGAAATGTGTTTGTTTTGTTTCTCCCTCTTGGGGTCATATTTGGCCAGGGCTGGGGGTGGTAGTTGAGCAAAAATCCTAAATCTAATAGCCATCCCAGTGGGCCAAATTATAGGTGGGAAAATGGTCCACCGTATCTAAGATTCAAAGGACAAGAAACTCATCTCACAAGGCACACATGTTTTTTCAAGCATTTCTCAGGGCCAGTGTTTTTTAAATCAAGGACAAAGTTACGGAAGATCATCTTTAATTAAAGCTGCAGTCCCTCTGGGGCTTTGTGCTGTGTTCACCTCTTAAATTATAAACTCCAATTAGCAGGCTCCTTCCTCCTGGCCTCGAGGCTTTATTTGCAGGTCTCACCCTTCTGTGATCTGCTCAATTTTCTCTGGAAGCATCTGCTCCGGCGTTTCTTCCCCTGCCGGCGTAGGGTGCATTCGTTCCTTTCCCAGGGTCTGCGTTGAGAGAGCTGCTAAGGGCGAAGGCTGCTCCGTCTCTTAAAACACCACCCCACCGACCCACCTACCTTTCCCCTGAATCTGCCTCCACCTGCCCACAGTAGTTCATAAAGGTGTTGACCAGCATTTCCTGCTCCTCCAGAAAGAATCTTATGGAAGCGATGTTCCCTCCTTCTCCTAGAAGAACTGCAATATGAAAGTACTTCTGGGAGGAAAGGGGGAGGGGGTTCCTCGATCAAGCACCTCCCCTCCTGACCCTTTCCCCTAATGTGATTAGAAAAATCAGCAGATTTTTTTTTTTTTTTGTGACAGAGTCTCACTCTGTTGCCTGGAGTAGAGTGCCGTGGCAACAGCCTAGCTCACAGCACCCTCAAACTCCAGGGCTCAAGCGATCCTCCTGCCTCAGCCGCCCGAGTAGCTGGGGCTGCAGGGCATGCGCCACCATGCCCAGCTAATTTTGTCTATATATTTTTAATTGTCCAGCTACTTTCTTTCCCTTTTGAGTCGAGATGGGGTCTCACTCTTGCTCAGGCTGGTTTTGAACTCCTGAGCTCAAACAATCCGCCCGCCTTGGCCTCCCAGAGGGCTAGGATTACAGG